>JASDDO010000024.1:223858995-224013118 GCA_030015575.1 Agapanthus africanus | reverse complement strand
TTGCAAATCTCTATTCTTTGAATCTTATCATGTATTTGAATCTATCTTAACCCAAATTTTTCTTCAAGGTCATGGATTCCCCAAATAACACCAGCACCAACGTCAACAACACCCCTCCAGCACTACCTCTCACTCCAGTTGTTCCGGCACCACCCACTGAGCAAACGATGCTATTTGATGCGATCCGTAGTCTTCTCGAGGGACAGCAACAACTTTTGAGCCGTCCTGAGACAGATGCACCGGGAGTAAAGCAATTCAGGGCTTTGCACCCAAAGCAGTTCTCTGGTAAAGGAAGCCCTCTCGAAGCAGAAGAATGGGCACAAAGCATCGAGGACGATCTGGCAGCAGCTCAAGTGCCAGACCACGCTTGGGTCCATGTAGCGAAGCTACAGCTCACGGATAACGCTCGTAATTGGTGGAAGGCGGAAGAGACCCGTCTGGCACAGCCGATTGAATGGAAGACATTTCGCGAGAAGTTTGACGCGAAATATTTCCCTGTGACTGCCAGGTTCGCTATGGAGCAGCAGTTTATTCATCTACAGCAAGGATCAATGTGGGAGAAATCGGTAGATGAATACGATGCTGAGTTCACTATGTTGAGCCGGTAAGATTTGTCACAAAAGTTCAATTTTTAAAATATCACATTCTACACAGCTAACACAATCTTTAAACAGATTCGCGGCACACCTGATACCGACGGACGAGAACAGAGCCCGTCGTTTCCAGCAAGGTTTGAACACAGAGATCAAGGCTGCTCTAGCCACAGGAAAGTTTTTGACTCATGAGGAAGCCCTAGAAGCTGCCCGCAGTTATGAGGCAGTGATAAAAGAGAGGGGCAGACCTCAGTCTGCAGGAGTCAAGCGCCCTGCCAACCAGATGGCAGGTGGAGCCACGTCCAGACCACCCTTCATGCCAAGGCGACCCGGAGTACCAACTCATCGTCCTAGCCCAGCCTTTTGCACTTACTGCAAGAGAACTGGACATATGATGAAGGACTGCCGTAGAACCAACCGCCTCTGCTTAGTCTGTGGTTCAGCCACTCATGATATTGGATCTTGTCCCCAAAGACAGAACTCAGTTGCTGCATCCAGGCCAGCAAATACTTATCAGCAACGACCAGCTCTTCAGGCACCTGCTACCAGACTTGCACTGCCTGCACCACCTAGGGGACCACAAGCTGCACCACCTCCTCGACAGTTCCATCAAGCTCAAAGGAACGTTCAGAGGAATGCTCCTCAGGCCAGGAGGAATGTGCCGAAGCGCCAGGCTTTCATGATGTCTGTGGAAGAAGCTAAGGCCACTGGCCAAGTCATTACTAGTAAATTTCCTTCTCAAACTTATCTTTTAGTTTTGTTTACCTACACACTTTCCCTATACCTAAAACCTATCCCTAATACCTTAGGTACAATCCTAGTAGCTTCACTACCTGCACTTGCACTGTTTGATACTGGAGCATCTCACTGCTTTATGTCGCAACGGTTTGTCCGAACCCATGCGATTCCAGTCTCACCGCTTGTATCCAGCTGGAACGTCAGTTCCGGAAATGGTGTTCTAAAGGCAACTATGGGATACAGCATGTGTCCAGTCGTCATCTGCAGTCGAGAGTTTTACGCTGACTTCAAGGTACTGGACATACCAAACTTCGATGTGGTTCTAGGAATGGACTGACTTGGAACCTTTTATGCTACCATCGACTGTCGTCAAAGGAGGGTAGTATTTGAGATTCCAGATCATCCGGTCTTCTATTTCAAGAGTGGAGATCGTACACTGGAACCAAGTACTTACAAAGCAAAGCCAAGAGAAGCAATAGTTGAAGCAGCTCAGGCAGAGGAAGAATCAAGACCGGAGGTAGTTCGAGAGTTCGACGATGTATTCCCTGATGATATATCAGGTTTGCCTCCCGATCGAGCTCTTGAATTCGGTATTGACTTAGTACCAGGAGCACAACCAGTGATCAAAGCACCGTATAGACTAAGTCCGGAAGGTTTGAAGGAAGTTCGAACACAGTTGGACGAATTACTGGCAAAAGGATGGATTCGTCCCAGCACTTCAAGTTGGGGAGCACCTGTACTACTGGTAAAGAAGAAGGAAGGTTCATACAGAATGTGCATCGACTATAGGGCCTTGAATGAAGTTACTATAAAGAATAAGTATCCACTCCCGCGCATCGACGATTTATTCGATCAGCTAAGTGGATCTTGTGTCTTCTCCAAACTAGATCTTCGTTCAGGTTATCATCAAGTGAAGGTCAAGGAAGCTGATATTCACAAAACAGCTTTCAGAACTCGCTATGGACATTACGAATTTCTAGTAATGCCATTTGGAGTGACCAATGCACCAGCAATCTTCATGAATCTTATGAACCAAGTTTTCCGGGAGTATTTAGACAGGTTCGTTGTCATCTTCATCGACGACATCCTGGTATATTCAAAGAACCGGTATGAGCATGCGGAGCACTTACGAATTGTCCTGGAAACTCTTCGACAACATAAGCTTTATGCCAAATACAGCAAGTGCGAGTTTTGGCTAAAACAAGTTGGTTTTCTTGGACACATCGTATCAGGAGAAGGAATTTCTGTGGATCCAGCAAAAGTTTCAGCAGTCAGCGAATGGCCTACGCCAAAATCAATGAAGGATATTCGGAGTTTCTTGGGTTTAGCTGGATATTACAGAAGATTTATTGAAGGCTTTTCGAAGATAGCAACACTCCTGACCAAGCTCACACGAAAAGATGAAGAATTTGTGTGGTCAGAAGCATGCGAGCAAGCTTTCGTAGAACTCAAGTCAAGACTGACATTTGCACCTATTCTCGTCATACCGGATCAATCTGGAGGATTCGAAGTGCATTGAGATGCATCCGGTAAGGGATTAGGATGTGTTCTACATCAGCACGGTAAGGTTGTGGCTTATGCTTCAAGACAACTGAAGACTCATGAGCGCAATTATCCGACGCATGATCTGGAGTTGGCAGCTGTTATTTTTGCTCTCAAGATTTGGCGCCACTACTTACTTGGTGAACGAGTGAACATCTACACAGATCATAAAAGTCTGAAGTATGTGTTTACTCAGAAGGAGTTGAATATGCGGCAGAGAAGATGGTTAGAACTCATGGCGGACTTTGACATCAATTTGCAATATCATCCAGGAAAGGTGAACGTAGTACCTGATGCTCTTAGTCGCCAACCATTAGCAATGAATCTCACCGCCCAGTGGAAGCTTCAGCAAGACCTACATCAGATGGAGATTGAACTACTCATGCCAGGTGATGTTTCAAATTTGATGAATCTACAAGTCCAATCAACTATTGTCAATCAGATCAAAGCAGCTCAAACCAGCGATGCTAAGTTGCAAAAGATCAGAGAACAAGTGGAGAATGGACTCAGAACAGATTTCATCATCCATGAAGATGGATCTTTGAGATACGGCAGCAGATTGTGTGTACCAAAAGGTCCTGTTCGGGAAGAGTTAATGAAAGAAGCTCACAGCTCTCCCTATTCAGTACATCCTGGAGGTACCAAAATGTACAAAGATCTACGTCAGAATTATTGGTGGCATGGAATGAAGCGTGAAGTAGCCAGAAGTGTCGCAAAATGTTTGGTGTGTCAACAGGTAAAGGCTGAACATCACAGGACAGCTGGACTACTTCAACCGTTACCAATCCCAGAATGGAAGTGGCAGCACATCACGATGGACTTTGTAACTGCCCTTCCTTGCAGCACAAAGGGTAACGATACGATTTGGGTCATTGTGGATCGACTCACAAAGTCGGCTCACTTCATCCCATTTCGAGTTGGCCAATCAACTGAGACATTAGCGAAGAAGTACATGGAGGTAATAATCTAATTTAGATTTAAAAACTCTTCATAATGTGCTATCTCTGATACCCATGAACTCATACAGGAAATTGTGAGACTTCATGGAGTACCGGTCTGCATTGTCTCCGATCGTGACACCAGGTTCCGATCGCAATTTTGGCAGAGTCTGCAAGCTAGCTTGGGAACAAGTCTGAACTTCAGCACGGCTTATCATCCACAAACAGATGGTCAGTCGGAACGAACTATTCAGATCTTGGAGGATATGCTCAGAGCATATATGCTCGACTTCAAAGGATCGTGGGAAGATCACCTGCATCTTGTAGAGTTTGCGTACAACAACAGCTACCAAGCAAGCATAGGAATGACACCTTTTGCAGCATTGTATGGAAGGAAGTGTCAATCGCCATTAAGTTGGGACGATATCGGAGATAGAGAACTCATTGGACCAGAGATGATATTAGCGACCGTTGATGTGGTTCGTAATATCAGGGAAAGAATGTGCATAGCCCAAGATAGACAGAAACACTGGGCTGATGCGAAGAGACGACACTTGGAGTTCCAGCCAGGAGATCATGTATTCCTGAAGATCTCTCCGAACCGCGGAGTGATCAGATTTGGAAGACGGGGAAAGTTGAGTCCAAGATACATTGGACCGTTCGATATACTCGAACGAGTCGGTGAAGTGGCATATCGTTTAGCGCTTCCACCCTCATTGGAAGGAGTGCATAACGTGTTTCACATATCTCAACTCAGAAGGTATGTGAGTGACCCCAGCCATGTACTTGATCATTCCGAGCTCACGATACAGCCTGATTTGTCTTGTGAGCAACAACCTGTGGAGATCCTGGATAGGAAAGTGAAGACACTTCGGAACAAAGAAGTTAATTTGGTCCGAGTAATGTGGAGGAAAGACACTCCAGGAGAATCCACGTGGGAAAGGGAGGATGAGATGCGTGCAAGATATCCGCACCTTTTTGTAAACTAGTCCTTAAATAAAAGTTGTAAATTTCGGGACGAAATTTTTGTAAGGAGGGTAGATTGTAACAACTCCAATTTTTTGTATACCAAAATTTGCTTTAAATATGATGTATACTTCGAGTATTGATGTTGCTGGAAACAATTTAAGTATCTATTTCCTTACAATAATTACAAGAAGGAGTTTGTAGCTCATTGATAATACCTTGCACTGCTGAACCAAGCCACCAGAGTTCGAATCCCATGCTTCACATATTTTTATATCATTTTGTTTTAATTTTTTTGTGAAGTCAAACGGTCAAACAGCCATAACTCACAATTTATTGCGAATTATGAAAAATAAAGTATACTAAAATCTCCCCCAGACCAAACCCCACCCGACGGCACCTGACTCGGCCCTGACTCGGCCGGTCGGCCGAGTCGTCAACACGAAAAAGTTTCGTGTTGACTTGGTCAACCCCCCTGTATACTTTAATTTTCCAGTACTGTTACCAATTTTCCATTAAACCTCTTTTAAGTCCAAAATTAATGAATTTTTAATGATTTTTACATTTTTAAAAATATTTTTTAATCCAAACCCTAACCCTAGCCTAGCCCTATATAAAGACCCCTACCCTCTACCATTTCACCTCACAACTCTAAGTCCACTCTCCCAAATTCTCGAGAACTCGGTACGAAGAGCGAGAAGCGAAGCACTGCCGAAACCGACGACGGATTCCGGCGACCGGATCAGAACCTTCGCGACGTTTTCGACGAATCGACAACCACCACATCTCTTAGCTTCCTTAGCTTGTCCAAACCGTAAGTCCCATATCTTCTATCTCTCTTTTCCTTAATGTAAAAATACGACTTTTTGGAACCCGACGGAAATCGGACAAACCGATTTCCGATTCGGTTTTCCTATAAATTTCCACTTGTCACCTAATACATAACACCTATCTATATTCATGATGACTATTAATCACCCATAAACCAATTTAAACAAACTTTCTCACATGAAATGATAGCTTCTTTGCAAAACCGTATTCTTTTCATAAAAATACCATAATCTTTATAACCTTTATTGAAAGCTTTAGGTTGTAAACATTTCTAAATAAAATCTTTTAATAAAATGAAAGCACGATTGGTTATGGACATCGATCGTTTATCTAAACTGTCTTGTGGTGTCTAGGCAAGTGTGTCCAAGGCTAGTGGTTTTTAATTAGGCCCACGACTGTGGTTCCTTCCCACTTACCTGGCACTTATCTGGCCGCAATTGACGGTGAAGAGGCGATTTGAGGTTTCTAATGACTCATCGTTTAGACCTTAGAAATAGGCTAGTTGGCTTAGGAAACCCTAACAACTAAAATACGGAAAACTATACTCTTTTGCAAATAAATACCTTATATTTATAGAACCGTTTTCCTAAATGAAAAGTATTATAAAACCTAAGCAAAGTGCCGCTACAATCCACTTTTGGGGAACCTGTTAGGGATAGTACGGTTCATCGTGCACCCACAGGCTAGTAGTGCGAGATTCAGACCTCCGCAAGGAGCATTCGGTCTCGAAAGGTTTAAAATACGACATTTAAGAAAAATGAGATTTTTTGAAAATAAAACATTCATTTAAAAATTATTCATGTGTTAATATATATATATATATATAATTATCTTTTAAACATCTATTTTATCATAAGATAAAGTTTCCACATTTTTCTAAAATTACAAGTTTAGAAGTTACATTAAAATACCATGAATTTCAAATGAAACAATTAAAATTTTATTAGGATATATTCACTAGAATAACACAAATAAAATTCACATTCATTATAATTATAAAGATGAATAATAAATACTTGAGGTGTATTTTGAAAACTATACAAAAGTACTTTTTATATAAAACCCCCTCAAGTTTCACAAATTACAATAAGGCCCCTAACTAATATTGAACTTCAAATTATCTTTCTTTTAGTCTGACTCGGGTTAGAGTCTAACTATTTCTGACTCGAATATGATTCAAGTCAATCTATATTCTTTTATATTCCAATACAATTTGAATAAATGAATCCCTGAATCCAGTTAGCAATATATTCACTTTGACTGAATCAAACCATGGATATTCATCCATTATCCTGATATTCCATTTACTTGATTATACAGTTATATCATGTTTACTGATATCATGGTTTTGGTCAGTCACCCAACTTACATATTCCAATACTACAATACTGTTAAAACACTACGGGGTTTAAGGGGTAGATTGGTACGGAAGGTGTTAAAGGTGGCATGAGGTGGTCAGATTAAGACACCTAACCTGAATCCTATTGCTGTTGTACCGTGGCATAACGGTTCCTTGTACTTTCCTTTTGCCCTGATCTCTAGCATATAGAGATCCCCCTCGTATACACTGGCATCCTTCTGTACCAAGCTACAAACAACAGCGTTAAACAATGTTCCATAATGTTCAACAATATAATACTTTAGAAAATACTGTTACTCTGTCATTCTCATTCTTCTTATTCTTTGGGACTTACCGAGCGACCTGTTCGCTGACGATATTCTATTTCTTTCTTCTTTGAATGTCGTCAGGTGCGTTGGACCAAGCTGAGATCGAGCCCACCGGTGAAGTTTTGGAGCAGTTCCAAGAAGACCCAGAGCTCTAGATAATTGTACTTTCATTTTCTGTTATGCCACTGTTTAGGCATTGCTTTTTTTTATTTCAGTTGTATTTTCCTTTCATGCATTGTACAAAGAATGTTATTAATAAAAGTTGCTGTTATTTCTATATTATTCGTCTCTTGTGATTTATTTTATATTGCTTAGCTACGCTTAGCGTATGTACTTCTGAGTACATACGTAGCGAACCTTGTCGCGTCCACTTCGCCGTACACTGGGAAGCGGGGCGTGACACTCTCTACATCATTCTTGGACATATCGGCTAGCAAACTTCATGTCCGAGTTGTCTCGGTATTTGAGACGGGAGCCTGTATACAGATTCATCGATGTGGAGCTATCTTGACGAGCGTGATCGGGGAGCGAACTTCATCGACGCAACAACGGGGAGTTTGGCGCAAAAATTGAAGACCGAAGGACACGGATCAATCGGTATAATTTTTTCAAACTATTTACATTTTGCTAGTTTACGGTTAATGGAATGATCCGGGTATTTGGGTCGCGGTAGCGCCGGTTTCGTAAAAAGTTTTTGTTCCGCATTTGGCCTCGTTTGGACGGCCGGGGTGCCGCCGCACCCCAACATGGTATCAGAGCAACCCATTAACCGCTTACTAGCTTGTTCTAACATATTTAAAATATCGATCGAACAAAATTTTCGAAACCGCAATTTCAGTTCTAAAGTTTCTGTCGAATTTATTTTGTCGTCGAAAAATTATTTTGATTGTTTCAGAAAATCAGGCAGGCTTTTTAAAGACACCACAAGAAATTTGATAGCACGATGCCTCTTTGTCACCGCGGAACCGCGGCCAAACCCACGTGTTTGCCACGGTTGCGCGGCAGAACAGTAGCTTCAGTGCACCATTTTTCTTGTGGCAGTCTTTTGCATAGAATGTGGTTTCTGGAATTTTTAGTTTTGGCCCAGATTATTTTGAGTGCTGGATTTGTACTTGGGGCCCCCTTCGGGAAGTTTTATCGATCGAGATTTTAAATGTGTTAGTTTACAGTGCTTACATTATATCTGCGACCGTGAATGTCATTTGATCGGTAAATCTTGTCTAATCGCTATAGTCCTTTTAGACGGATTTGCGAACGTGACATTCACGTTGATGTTCTGTGTTGTGCTGTGATGTTGCGGATTTGTCGTGGTGGATAGCTCCTGTGCAATGATAGTGCTGTTTGGATTTATTTGTACATTTGTTATTGCGAGGCGAGCGTCCGACATGTGGACTGCCGTGACTGGCTGTTTGTATATTATTCTTTTGGGGCACGACCGGGATAAGGTCGGTGTACCCGTTGTATATATTTTATTTTCTGTACTGGGATTACCCCGCGGTGGGGTGCACAGATAGCCGGGATCTAGAGGGTAACGGGTCTGCATCTCATGGCCTTTGAGACGGAGGGGGCTTCACTCTAGAATTGGCGGGCTATTCGCCGCACTCGTAGGGGGTATAGGTTGATCTAAGCAGGGGTGCTCAAGTTACCGGATTCCGTAAAGTGTTGGATGGTCCATTCACGTTGTTGAAGGGGGCTGTCTCGCTTCAGGTTTTGGAGGGTAACTTGCCACACTTGTAGGGGTCTAGGATTTCATTGCACAGGCTATCCACACGACCAGGGGAACGTCGGGTTTCATTTGCGGCTCTATGAAACCCGGGGATTCCAGATTATCTGTATTGTTCTGTGATGCTTATTATTTTTCTGTGATGTTGCATTTATCATGCCTGGAGCGATTATTATATATTGATATATATACTAGTAGATGTTGTATATGTTTTGCACCCGCGCTAGTCCAGTCCCCGCTCTGTCGTTAGTTAAGTAACCTAACGAGTGATGACGGGACCCAGTGGCGAATGCGGATGGCATATACATACATTTTATTTTCGTTCTTTTGTGGTGTGATCATTTGATGGGACTGCGTTGATTTTTATCAATGCAAGGAAAACAAACCTATATATATGATGTTGTTAGAACCAATTTTTCAAAAAACTGTTATTACAAGGGCGTTCTCTTTTGTTTTGCACAGTGGTATTCGGTTATGAATATCCAGCACCTCATTCGACGAGGCAAGGGCCGAGATCCCTTCACCGGGAGTGACCCCTTGGACAGAGGTTTGCGTCAGGGTAATAACTTCACGATAGTCAATTACTTTTTGCTTTGCATCGTGGTATTCAGTTTGGAATATCCTGCATCTAATTCGACGAGGAAAGAGCCGAGATCCCTTCACCGGGAGTGACATCTTTAGCAAAAGTTTTCGCTACTGTACTTTTATAAAACCACTTGGATTCCTTCAACGATATCAAGTTCATTATGCTAATGGTTTTTCGCCAAAAACCAGCCGTAGCCCTCCGTCATTTCAGATTAGTATTGCTTAGTATTTGTGCTACGTTTGTCGTTGCTATTCGCCGAGACGTAGTGTGCGGTAGCTCTGTAATGCTTTTCTGTCGCATGGATATGTGGATTGGTTAGGACAGTCGTACGACTTTGTTGATTATTCGTCAAGGGTCGTGCGGGTGGGTTTAACGCAATCAAGATAATGACGGGTTGAACTTGACTGGGACCTTTTGATTTGTTGATTATTCGTCAAGGTCACTTGGGTCCTAGGCGTAAAATCACATCGGGAGGTTCAAACATACAAGAAACTTGCCAGGCTTGCGCATACCTTCTGGAGTATGATGACGTGAGTGGCTTCCATCACGTTATCATGCGATGATAGTTGGATCCCGATCGCCACTGATGAGTAGTATTACTCCTCGGATGATTTCGGCTAATTCTTCTTTCAGGTTTGGAGGAGAATTTGAGAAAACGGTGGGAGGTTTCCTGATTAGATAAAATGATTAACCATTCTGATCTAGGTTAGAGTGCACGCAGAGTGTTTCTACTTTTTCTCTCTTTGACTGCGACCATGACCCGACCCTAGACTATAACTCAGTGACCAACTTAACCGAACTTTCTTAAAACACTGGCTTTTGGATTGTCTGAGTTGCATACATCATTGCTACTCTTTCTTTTACCCTTTGAGTTTCTCCAGAACACCCCGTATTATTACGAACATCCAATTCCATTGGATAAATCCATCGTATGGTTATATACGAACTCGGAGGAACTTCTTCGAGGATGGATTCTGGTTCTGGAGAGATTGAATAGGATTATTCAGTTGTCTTTTCCATTTACCTTCTCTCAGGTTGTGAGGGCTCCTAGGATTGGGAGAGGGTACACCTATTACGCTTATTGGATAGTCTTCTTCCAAATCATAGGCAGGTGCCGAAAGGTAGGGAATGAAGAAAACCAATTAGCCTAAATTGGATGTACAGAAGGTAATAAGTAAAGACAAAATAAAGGGATCAGAAAGAGGGCAAAGTAAATTGCGACTGCAATCATTCACGACCAAACCACGTATTTCATCGCCACTCCTACTTCACCTTTATATTTCTCCAGAACACCCCGTATTACTACGAACATCCAATTCCATTGGATAAATCCATCGTATGGTTATATACGAACTCGAAGGAACTTTTTCGAAGATGGATTTTGGTTCAGGAGAAATAGGAATAAGGTTTATTCAGTTGTCTTTTATCCTTACCTTCTCTCAGGATGCGAGTGCTCCTAGGATTAGGAGAGTACACCTATTATGCTTATTGGATAATCTTCTTCCAAACCATAGGCTGGTGCCGAACGGTAGCGAAAGAAGAAAACTATTAAGCCTAATGATGGTGTACAGAAGGTAACGACTAAAGACAAATAAAGGGAATTGGAGAGATGGCAAGGAAATATACGGTTACAGTCATGAATCTGATAATGGAAGAGGCATAACTAAGAATACCCGGATACCTTTTCGAAACATATTCATGTTTCAGTTTCTCTGTGTATTGTTAATAGAAAAACTGATTTCCCAATTTGACACTTGCTCAAGGGTATGTATTTACCAGGTATAATTCTCACATCTGTATGGTTTTACAGATGATGGGTGGGAGTATGTTATTGGGAATTAGGTGATCATTCTCATTATATCGGAATTCGTTGTAATTGGTGATATTTGAGAAAATCGCCTGGATACAGTTTTCAACCTACGACACACAGAGTTTGAGTTATTCAACTCAGGGGACTTATACAAAGTATTGTATATTGTCAAGTGTCCACTAGGACAAAAGGGTTGGTACTCGTACTATATTCTGTTTGTTTGTGACTTCTCAAGTTTTAGACAAGTTTTTCGTAGAAATACAAAGTCCAAATTTGAGAAGTTATAGGTACAACAATAAAGTAGAAAACCATGTGTTGCAAGTATCAGGATTCTTCAAGGTGATCGAAAATGTAGATACTTGTGGTTGGTATTCAGTTGATAGTAATGGTTTTTGAGAACTTGCTTCTCTTTCAGGTTACTCATAATTGGATGCACTCTTAAGTTGAGTAATGCCGATCATCCTCTCTCCATTTAGTTGACATGCACTGGAGACAGCTGCATGATTTGAATCTGGTTCCAATTAAATCAGTGCCTCTATTTCTATATTGTATATAGAATGGTTCATATCTTAACGTTGTTAAGGTACGGGGAGTTTTCCGGCTTATGCTTAAAACCAGACTCTGGATAACTCTAGACACGTTTCTGTAATGGCTGTTTGTGGGTTAACCCGGGTTTTGACGAGGGTTGACTATCTACCATCTGGAAGATCAATAGTGATATTGTTCTTGACTCTCCACGGTTTTATTAAAATGATTTTTTCAGAAAACAGTAGTGGGAGTATGGTAGAACTGGAAGAAATTCCAGAACCACAAACGATTACGGAAAATTTAATAAGACCTAAAGATTCGATCAGGATTGACATTCCATTAGCCACTCCGCAGAGATGGTAGGTAACCTCAGACACCCGAGAGGTACTTCGGTAGCCTCAAGGACGGTGACATGGAGGTTCTTGTTTACCCAGACTTGACACTACTGTTGTTCCAGACTGTGAGACCCGGTAGGAGGATGAGTATAGCGTCGTTCTAAACTAGCGTTAGAAGTGCACGTGTATATGACTCTGCCAGAGGGTTGTCGTAATCAGTGGGAGTAGCGGAAGCATAGTGGACAAGTAGCTTATGTCTATTTATAGACTAAAGCAGATAAAGCGGAGATAGATCATCTATTTCTGATGTGACAGTCATGGGGTTTGACTTCAACATAATAGGGATGGATCTGTTAAGAAGGTAGTAGGGTTTCATATCCTCGTATTTGGATGACATACACAGAGTAGGAAGTAAAGTTCCTATACTACGATCGGTTATACCATGGTTGTCACACAGTAGTCTCTCCACATAGGATATAGATATAATATCATATGTTGTTTTTGCACTAGATGCAATAGGTTAATATATTATTCCAATCCTGGAGAAATGTACGGAAGTAGCTTATGAACATAAGTGGTTGTTCTAGCGATTTGATAATGACAGCCTCCTTCGGGAGACAGTTATCATTCCAGGCTTCCAAGGTGACACAGATGACAGAGTGACTGTCAGAGTTATAGTTTTCCCTCTGACGAGGGGCAGTAGTTTGGACAGGTAGTCCAGGCGGATACTGAGGAAGGCATGGCGCAGAATACTAATTAATTTCAGTTGACGATACAGTCTAAGAAGTTTGCTGGATTTGGAGTTCACTTGTGAGCTAGGTCCCATTAGATATCCAGACATATTCTAAGACAAGTATTACTCATTTCGGGAGATGGCTTTCTCCGCCAATTTAAGATAAAGAGAGATATAGAAAGAAACATCAGGGTGGATCCACTCACTGAGGCTATTTCTCGAAAGCAATAGCTTTACAAACGAGCTTTGTGAAACTGATTAGTAGAGGAGTTGGATGTTCGGTGTCACACGAGCTGTGATTACGCGACATCGCAATAATTAGCCTTAAGTGCAAGTGGGAGATTGTTGGATATAGTGCCCTCAAAGTCAATTATTGGATCGCAGGTACGTGATTGCAATCATTGAGGGAGGACCTATACCGATAGGACAGTCTTACTCGAGATGATAGTATACTATCTGGTTTGTCTTTATCATCGTATACATGCTTTAGTTCACTATTGCATGTTGATAGAGCCCATAGGATTCTTGTTTGACTGCCAGCAGTATGATGGTGATCATATACGTGGGAGCTGGAGTCTATAAGCACATCCTTAAATTGTCCCTAGTCGAGGGAGTTTTGAGACAGGGTATCGATACTCCAGAGTAGACTAGTGTATACAGTCGAGACCCCGACGAGGGGCAGTGGCCGGTCTCACAAGCCATTGGTGTCAGTTGGTTCACCTAAGATGTATACAGGTGCTCATTGCGTTATGAGTACACCGGACAGGACTCGCCGGGAACATGCTAGTTGGTATTATACATATCGTCAGATAGCAGTTCCCTGGTGACATGTGTACAGGTTAGTCTGTCGACCTGAGATCGTCATTTGTCTCGTGTGAGTTCCCACTGTGCTTTGATTACTACCCTACCACGGCTCAAAGGAGTCGTGCAAACAGGTTTTAGTTGGGTACAGTCCCGAGCCACATGGAGGCAGTGAGCGGATCGTCGGGGATTCGTCTCTCCCGGTATTGGGGGTGAGATCGCGCTGTGTTTAGGAGAGCCATTACACGAAATCCCTGGCCAGGGTAATCGAGATTTACTGGTAGGTATTCCAGCAGTATCTCAGGGTGTTCTGGGCTTCACTCCGACACGACTTATACAGCTATTAGGGGTCTGACGTTTACCAGCCTCCTAGGCCCGATATGCGATATTCATAGACGAACGGACCGGACTGTACGGATATTGTCACTGTCAGACTCAGTAGGGTTTCTGGATGAGTTCACTCGTCAGCTTCCCTTCCGATCAATACATCGGCAACCGTTATGTACAGCTTGTACCTCTGACGTGCTAGTGGTTATACCCAGTGCCAGTGTATTGATGAGTCATTAGAGTCCCCCACAGACAGTTTCCCAAGTTCGGGCGAAACGTTGTAGAGGCCGTATGGATATATGGCGGGGTTCGATCATATCCGTGCACTTGGGCACGGATCATGATCGGACGGATAATACTAGCGGGATTTGGTTTAAGCCGGATCCTGGTATTATATTGTAGGAATATTTTTGTCTTATTGCATTTTGTATTCGGTCGGAATACAATTGCGGGTATGTATTTACAGTTGAGGTGTAATCTCGTAACTCGTTACGAGATTACGGGATTATTTTGGGAGTTGCCAGTTTCCTTTTTCCGTCTTAAACACCATCCTCTTTGTTTAATTTATGTGAGCGTTGACCGTTGACCATTCCATTGCCATTCCCCACAGTGATTATCCATGCTGCATTTAATGAGCATGGGTGTAGGGATGGGTGTTGTTTTGGGCTGGGGGGGGGGGGGTTTCCCTGCAATTTCACCAAGCTTTTAAATTGCAGGGGGTTTTCTGTGGCTGTGGGGAGAGCGGTAAGGGTTTGTTTTTATTCGTGGTGGCTGCATTTTGTTGGTGAGGGGCCTCCATGCATTTTCTCCAGCAATTAAGAAGTCAAGGGTTTTTTGTGGTGGGAAAATGCTCTGTGCTGTTTTCTTTGTGGTCTTGGTTAATTTCATTTACATGATTTTTTTTTGGTGATGGGCTGTTGACTATTGTGTGAGTTTTGTGAGGGGTTAATTGAGGGTGATATATGATTCATTGTTTTGATCATAATAAAATGCTCTCCTTCCCCAATTCACAGAGAACACTGGTAGCATTCCTTTTCTGGCCGAGCACACATGAGTGTGGGTGCTTGATTCTTTCTTAGAAAAATCCTTTGCTCACTCCATCATTTGATTATGGCAACTCCAAAATTACCTCCACCCAATGTTTGGGTATCTTGAGACAACATATTCCACTCTCTCTACATCATTCTTGGACATGTCGGCTAGCAAACTTCATGTCCGAGTTGCCTCGATATTTGAGGCGGGAGTCCATATACAGATTCATCGACGTGGAGCCATCTTGACGAGCGTGATCGGGGAGCGAACTTCATCGGCGCAACAACAGGGAGTTTGGCGCAAAGATTGAAGACTGAAGGACACGGATCAATCGGTATAATCTTTTCAAACTCTTTACATTTTGCTAGTTTACGGTTAATGGAACGATCCGGGTATTTGGGTCGCGGTAGCGCCGGTTTCGTAAAATATTTTTGTTCCGCATTTGGCCTCGTTTGGACGGCCGGGGCGCCGCCGCACCCCAACACACCTCCCACAACTCTTGCCGAACTTTGGTACCCTCATCCAAACATTGCTTCATACGCGAATTGTTTTGGTCGAATTACGGACGACCCCTCCATGCCCAAAATTTCTATGAAAGATCGAATAGAAGCGTTTAGGAGAAACAGTTCGACTCCGCAATCCACTTTGTATCAACCATTTCAACCTTCACAACCTTCTTATGTTGATACTACTTTTTCGAGTCCTGTTGTAACTCCGAAACCCATGTCTATTGCTGAACATATTGAACAATCTCGTAACCGATCTTTCACTCCTTTCAACACTTCCAGTTCTTGGGATCAACAAGTCCATTCACCTTTTTATCCAAATGTTTATCCTACTCCTGTCCAACCATTCAATTCCTACCAGTCCTACCCAACTTTCACACCTTCCATAGACATTGCTTCTACACAACCATTTGGGAGTTTCCAAAATCCAAACAATTTTGAATCTTTTACTGAAATCCCTTCACAACCCATGTCTAGTCTAGAACAGTCGTTGGAAGTTTATATGGTAGCGACAAACCAAATGATGAGGAATGTGGATGTGTCCATGGCCGCCCTTATACAACCTAGTGAACCGGTAGCTAGTTTCCAACTAGCTCCAAATTTTCCAATGTATGATGAGGCGGTTGGACAGATCGAGAATTTGAGTGGAGAGAGAGAGCTGTGCACCCTTCTAAATCAAACCTACCCATCACCAATTGAATCCCACAACTCCGGTTTTGAATGTCTATCAAGTGTTCCAAAAGATTCACCCGTTGAAAATAAAATGTTTAATGAGTTGTGTGACTTTTTAGTGCTTGATTTGCCAGATTGTGAAGAGCCCCTTTCGGGTGAAACCGTCACCATTCCTTTTGATCTCTACACCTCCAATCTATAACCTAAATTGATAAATATCCATACTTTTGATGAGGTGTCCGAAAAAATTGATTTTCACTTGATTGAGGATATTGACGCCGGGAATATTTTGGATGATGAACCCGTAGATTTAACTGAAATTTTATCTCCAATTCATCACCCCGAGTCATTAAATGTTTCTCCCGAACCTTATATGCGTCTTGATTTTGATGATAATTGCATGGATGAGATAACTTTTGAGGAGAATTATGAGGAGAGTATTGAGGATAGTATAGAGGATGGACCATTTTTGTTTGATGAGTCGGATTTTCTAATTCATCCTCCTGAACCTTTGACTGTTATACTTCCTAAATCACCCTCCCTCCTTTCCATCGTTCCGACCACACAAAAGATCACGCAGAAGGACTGTGAGCTTGAAAGATTTCTCTTCGATCACAGCAGTTTGGACGCTACTAGTGCGTACCTCTTTGAATCTGACACAGTTCTCACAGCCGATAACGATTACGAGTGTTTCACTTTTTCGGACGAGTTTGAAGACTCACCACCCGAGTTTGAGTCCTTTGAATTTTCAGATGAGTTAGTTGAACCATCAGACTCGGTTGCTTACAGTCATTTCGAACCATTGATGGAATCTTTCAAATTCGAGACAGATTACTTAGGTGAGAATAAGACTATCCCTAAATCACTCCCTTTCGTCTTTCATATCGTTTCGACCACGCAAGAATCCGTCGCGTTTCCATTTTCAATGGATGGTTTACCAAGTTCAATATACCCATATTTTCTTGCGAATCTTGAGGGATTTGACCCCATTTCTCGACGGGTTGATAAATTAGCACAATCGCTTTTAACACATTGGTCATCACAAATTGCGCTAATTTATTCACTCGATTTACACGCTCAAGTTCGTACTACACTTCTTTCTCTTTACCGCCATTCTTCTCCGAATATACCGAGACCATATTCCACTCTTCTTCCCATACGGTCTCGTGTGTTTCTCAACTCCTTTCTCTACACTCCATTCTTCCACCAACCCTACCATTATCACGATAGAATTTTTAAATGGTTGGTGCTAACCTTTGGTCTGTGTAAGGCCTTGTATAGTTTGATTTTTCTCCTCCCTAACTCTGAACTTGAACGCTTAGAACAGTGGAAACACTGTTTCACTTAAGTTTGGGGGGAACATATTTGTATATATATTTTGTTTTTCTTTTAACAATAAAAAAATTATTATAAATAAATAAACAGGGGAGTGCCGACATTTTGACCCTCTTGGTATAGCATGGCAGTGAGGACACTGCCAAGTTTAAGTTTGGGGGTATGCTCGGTAAGCCTTCTTCCTTCGCATTCATGTGTACATTTTTGCATTTGCATGCTTATTTTAAAACCCATAAAAAAAATTGAAAAATTTCAAAAATTATAAAAATAAAAACATTCAATTTTGGCCATATTTGACTTAAGTTTAACAAGACGGTTAACTAGCTAGGAACAACTAGACCTTAGACTTAGTAAATTAAAAACCCTAAAAATAACCTTTCTTAAAATTTAACGGTAGAAAGTATATGTCTTTGTAGTTTATTTGGAAATAGGCAAATTTCGAGTTCACTTCTTGGGCTAAATTAAAACAAGGGAAAAGTATTGATATTTTTATTAAATTATAAGTTTGAAAAATAATCCCTAAGCTTAAGTCTAAATTCTGAAAATATATACCCTACAAATTGCACAAACACGAACCTTGAAGCTTGGAATAGTAGAAGAGACCTTGAAATGCTTTTGTCTAAAGTCCTTAGTATAAAGGGAAATAAAATAAAAATATAAGTGTGAATAAAGAGATTAAAAAAAATGAACACTGGTTTTCGTAATTACTTAAGGCTGCATTAATAGAAAAAATATTTAGCGAGGGTGCTTTATCACCTAGTGCCTTAGACCAACAGGTTTGGGAGTCACTGCTAAAGCCTTAGGTGTTACAATACTAGGAATTACGCCTTAATATGCAAACACATTTTATAATCGGTCGTTGGTATCTCAAGAAGTATTAACGGTCGCATGAAGAATGTATGAGCAATTTCATCTAAAAATTCACCAATTGAAAAGTACTTTGGACGATGGACAAGAGTATGATAGCTTGATTTGAATTTCCAAGTGTAGGGGTGATATACACACACACGTAGGGGTATGTGATTGGGGTTTAGATGAGAGATAGGAATGAAGAATAAGACTTATATCTTTAATAGAGATGATAAAAATTCCTAAGTTGAGATGGAACCCTAGAAGGAAAACTCAAAAGATGCCAAAAAGCCAAGTAAATTCACAAGAATATATATAATCTTAGATTAAATGATAAGGAAGCGTGAAAAATACGGGTGGATAATTTATGAGTTGAAAATAATATAATTTCTAGTTAGAAAACCTAATTGGAGAATAAAAGTCGATAAGCCGAATTGATAGGATTTTGTGGGTAGTATCCGCTAAAAACCCTCAGAAGACAACACTCCTCCTACTAGGGACACCTAGAGGTTTAACGGCTTGTTGCACGAGCTTAGTGCAATCGCGTTTCCCTGCGAAAGTGAGGCTAGGTATTTTTCAAGAATAAAACTAGGTTTGCTCGAGGACGAGCAAAAGATAAGTTTGGGGGTATTTGTTCATATCACAATATTGCATTATTATATTCCCCATTCTTATTCATTTTACAAATAAAAAGATGCTTTTGACCCATGTCTGCTACATAGTTGCAGGGTACAGGTTCTCAGAACAAAAACAGTGAAAAAGATGAAAAGACGATACAAAAGTGAGACTACGACCAACAAATGGAAGAATCTTGATCAAGCCTACAGTTTAAGAATAAACGAAGACCAATGAACAAGTTCACAAAGTACAAAGGCAGTGCAAGGTTCAAAACTTCGACACGAAGCAAGCGGTAAAAGTCCACGACTTTATTCACTGTGGAAATCTAGAAGAAATCTAGAAGACAAACTGAGAAACCAAGTAAAGAAAAAAGAAGCCAAAAGAAGCAGGAAGCAAACCAGGAAATTTCAGCCAACAATCCCCATATATGGCCGCGGAACCGCGGCCAAACATGGGTTGTGGCCGCGGTTCCGTGGCCGTGCGTCGCCCGTGTCAGTGGAAAATTTCTGTGGTCGCTGGCGGTGCGTTGACTAGGTTTCTTAAGGGGTAAAATTGCAATTGCAGATATGACGCGATTGTAACCCTAGGGTTTTTATGTTCTATAAATAAAAACCCTAAAACCTGTTTTAGGTTATGCCTCTTCTTGTGCCTCATTTCATTTTATTAAAATTCAGATCTGTAAATTTCTGCAATGTATGAAGAGAGCATCAAATAAAAATGAGGAGTAAGTTTTCTTTTTATTGCCCTAGTTAAATTTTCTTTCCTGCCCTAGTTTAATTTTCCTTTCTGCCCTACTTTAGATTTCATTCTCTGCCCTAATTAGATAGTTAGAAATGTTTTTCAATTCCCTAATGAGTGAGTAGTCTCCTCACTTGTTAGGGTTAGATTTGGGGAAGGCTTGAGAGATGAAGATCTCTCACCCCTTTCTTGCCCATCACACGTTTTTATAGGACTCCATGCATACATGCACACACCGCTCCCTACGGCACCCTATCCCACGAGGTAGCGGTGTTTTCCATGGAGGTTAGGGTAAGGATTAAGAAAGGAAGAACAAGAACCTAGAGGAAAAAACACCGTTTCTTCCCGATGGTACTAATCCACTTTATTAATTATTACCATAACACCTCATAGATCTTAAACAGGGCATAGAAAGCGGTGAGGAATATTGACTTTCCAAATTTAACCTAAACCTAACCCTAGCAAGATTTTAGTCCTAGCTTAGATCAAATTTAGTTTTTAGATTTAATCAATCCGACACCAATCGGAATTAACTCGTTAGAACAATTTGAGAATACACAAAATCCCTGTGGACCGACCCGTACTCACCGGCTAGCTACCAAGCGACGCCGTTTTTTATTGCGGTAAAAATATTTTTGATCACAAAACTACATAAAAATCACCATCCCTGGCGGGTAGCTCCCCTACCACAACGCCAGGGATCAGAAAGCCCTTGCAAGAGGCAACTAAGCAGCTACCCTGCCCAGTCACCCCCGGATGATGCTCAACGCTCGAAATCAAAGATGCCCTGTGGCCCGCGGAGGATCCGAGACCCTAATGAAGGGTGTCAGGTCTATCTGAGTCTAAACGATCTCCCCTCGACTCCGGGGCCCATGAGGATACCTCCTCGGCAGTGCTTGGCATGCTCGTTGGCCAGTGATTGAAGTCAACTCGACGGACGATCGCCAGACAGATGGCCAACCTGACATGAAAGCACAACAGTACAAGCAAAGATATCTTACGGGCATTCTTCACACACAGAAGATGAAATGCAAACCGATGAAAACAAGGATTTTCTTTTATTGCCAAAAAACAAAGACTTTACAGAGGGTATTTTTCGGGGATCCCCAGCCTTACAAAATTCAAAAAACAAAATAAAAGGAGGAAAACGGAGGCTCTACACCTCGGGGCTAGGTACGACCTCGAGGTCCTCGACCTCCACCACATGGCGCGCGGGGTCCTCGGCGACCTCCTCGCCAGGAACCTCTTCCCCCTGCTCGTCGGTGCCCACGAGGGGGAACTCGGCCTGGAGATCTGCGTCGGCGAACTCCGGCATCCGGGCCTTAACGGCATCGAGGGCGTCGTGCCAAATGCGGGTCGTGGCCACGGCCAAGTCGTCATAAAGTCCTTCGACTTCTTATAGCCCTCCACCGCCCTCGACTCAGCCGACTTGGCCGCCCCGGCCGCGGCCCCCAGCTCCTTTCGGAGGGCCTTCACCGTCCTCTTCAGGTTGCCGGCGAGCACCTGGGCATCCTCGAGCTTAACCTCGGCAATCATCGCAGCCTCGCGGTGCCGGGCCACCTCCCGTTTCCCTGCCTCCACCTCGCCTTCCAAGGCGGCGACCCTCGCCGACATCGCCTCCAGCTCCCGCCTGGAGCTCTCTTGCAGCGAGGCAAGCTGACCCGCAACCTCCAGCGCCGGGGCTACCACCTCGGCTTCCATGCGCAGGGCGAGGGCCACGTGCTGGAGAACCTGGGAGACACGGAAATGATCAGAAAGATGAAGGGGGCACTGAATATCACAATGAACCAAAAAACTTACCTGCACGGACTCCTGGGCGATGGACGCCAGCTAAGCCCTGAAGGTCCCTCCCGGGAACTCTACCCCCGGCCGAGGTCTCTATTTCATGCAGGAGACTATCCGCAACGGACAACCCCGACGGCACCGCGAACCGGAGGCCCCCTTCCTCCACCATGGTCGGTGAGGACCGACCCCGGGAGGGCCTCCGGGAGCTCCTCTTGAGCGGCTCCGAGAGAGAGCCGATCTCTTCTTCCGAGGCCGGGTCCTCCTGGATCAGGGCCCGCTTCCGGCCCGATACTCTGCTGGGACTCGGGGCGGGATCCGCCCCCGGGCGCTCGTGGGACACCGCCACCGGAGCGGTAGGAGCCGGGGCGGGCTTCGCACGAGAAGAACCGGCGCCCCCGGCCTTCGTAGGCTGCCTCGGCTGGCGCATGGAGGCTCTGAGGGAGACGAAGTCCATGGATCCTGCACGAAACAAATACCCAACAAATCAGCGACACGAGTAAAACACAAACCCAAAAAGCAAGCTTAACTTACCGACGAACTCGACGGGGCTAAGCCCGGCCCAGCTCAAGACCCTCTCGGACAGCAGCACGTCAGGTCGGGGGATGGGCTCCCACGACGCCACCCTCACCGCGGCAGGGTCATCGGACTGGTTTCCCGGCAGACATTTCTCCCTCGACCACTTGGTAGACACGGGCCAGTCCTCGCCCTCGGGAGGGGAAACGAAGAAAAATTTCTTTTTCCAATCATGAATGGAGGAGGGCAAGGCCACGACCCCGGTCCCGGCAGCACACCCCGGCGCTTCCTGAAAGTGAGATAAACCCATCTCGGGTCGCCCGCTCGACCACCAGGGTGACTCTTGAAGGCGAGAGAAGAATCGAGAGGGAAAGGCTGAAGGGAACCGCCTGTAACTTCAGGCAGATTGTAACAACTCCAATTTTTGTATACCTAAATTTGATTTAAATTTGAAGTATACTTGGAGTATTAATGTTGCTGATAACACTTTAAGTATCTATTTCCCTACAATAATTACAAGAAGGAGCTTGTAGCTCATTGGTAATACCTTGCACTGCTGAACCAAGCCACCAGAGTTCGAATCCCATGCCCCACATATTTTTATATCTTTTTGTTTTAAATTTTTGGGAAGTCAAACGGTCAAACAGCCATAACTCACAAATTAATACGGTATATATAAAAATAAAGTATACCAGATATCCCCCCAAAAGATTCCCCACCCATTGAGCCCCGACTCGGCCCAAACTCGGCCAAGTTGGCCGGCGCCGCCGGCAGGACTCGGCCGGTTGGCCGAGTCGTCAACACGGAAAAATTCCGTGTTGACTTGGTCAATACCCCTGCATACTTCAATTTTTCAGAACTGTTACCAAATTCCCATTACACCTCTTTTACTCCCAAAATTAATGAAATTTTAATGAATTTTTATATATTTTTTAATTTTTTTTAATCCAAACCCTAACCCTAGCCTAGCCCTATATAAACACCCCTACCCTCTACCATTTCACCCTACAACTCTAAGTCCACTCTCTCAAATTCTCAAGAGAACTCGGTACGTAGAAAAAGAGCGAGAAGCGAAGCGCTGCCGAAACCGACGACGGATTCCGGCGATCGTACTAGAACCTTCGCGACGTTTTCGACGCACCGACAACCACCACTTCCTTAGCCTTCTTAGCTTGTCCAAACCCGTAAGTCCCATCTCTTCTATCTCTCTTTTCTTTTAATAGAAAATACGACTTTTTGGAACCCGACGGAAATCGGAACAAACCGATTTCCGATTCGGTTTTTCTACAAAATTCCACTTGTCACCTAATCCATAATACTTAAACATATCCATGATGACTATTAATCATATAGAAACCAATTTAAATAAAGTTTCTCACATGAAATGATAGCTTTCTTGTAAAATCGTATTCTTTTCATAAAAATACCATAAAGTTTATTTTTCTTGTTCTAATTAATTCCCTCATTCCTAAACATGTTCATCTTGATAAATAAACTTGTAGAAATCAATTTGAATGAGTTTTCACACATGAAATGATAACGTTTTCAAATACCGTATTCTTACGTTTAAATACCTTCATGTTTAATATATCATATTTAACCTCTAAACTTCACTAAACCTTAAAATAAGTCACGAGGTAATGACCTACCTCTACACACACACAAATATAACCCTAATTGATAAACGTCAAAAATAGAATACGAAAATACAAGACTTTTCACTAAAATACCCTTTTCTTTATAAACATTTTCTAAAAGTTCTAAGTTGTTTACAATTTTAAAACAATATCTTTTAATAGGAATATACGATATGTCATGGACATCGATCATTTATCTAAACTGACTTTGTGGTGTCTAGGCTAGGCAAGTGAGCTTGGGTAACTTTAAAAGGCCCGTCTCACGATTCGTGAGTGGATCCCTCCCTCCTCACTTGTACTTACCTGGCCACAATTGGCGGTGAAGAGGCGATTTGAGGCTTCTAATGACTTGTCGTTTAGACCCTTAGAAATAGGCTGGTTGGCTTAGCAAACCCTAGAAACTAAAATACAGAAAACTACTCTTTTACAAATAAATACCTTTTATTTATAAAACCGTTTTCCTAAATGAATAGTATTTGTTAAACCTAAGCAAAGTGCCACTACAACCCACTTTTAGGGAACCCGTTAGAGATAGTACGGTTCATCGTGCACCCGCGGGCTAGTAGTGCGAGATTCAGACCTCCGCAAGGAGCATTCGGTCTCGAAAGGTTTAAAATACGACATTTAAGAAAATGAGATTTTTGAAAATAAAATATTTATTATTCATGTGTTAATGTATATATAATTATCATTTAAACGCTTATTTTGTTATAAGATAAAGTTTCCACATTTTCCTAAAAATTACAAGATTAAAAGTTACATTAAAATACCATGAATTTCAAATAAATCAATTAATACTTTTATTAGGATATATTCACTAGAATAACACAAATAAAATTCACACTCATTATAACTATAAAGACGAATAAATAAATACTTGAGGTGTATCTTGAAAGCTATACAATAATACTTTTTACATAAAACCCCCTCAAGTTTTATAAATTACAATAAGGCCCCTAACAATTATTGAACTTCAAATTATCTTTCTTTTAGTCTGACTCGGGTTAGAGTCTGACTATTTCTGACTTGAATTTGATTCAAGTCAATCTATATTCTTTATTTTCCAACTCTATATGAACACATGAATCCCAGAATCCTGTTAACAATCATTACAACTTGACTGAATCAAACCATGGATATTCATCCATTATCCTGTTATTCCATTTACCTGATTATACAGTTACAACATGTTTACTGATATCATGGTTTTGGTCAGTCACCCAACTTACACAATACAATACAACAATACTGTTAAAACACTATGGGGTTTAAGGGGTAGATTGGTACGGAAGGTGTTAAAGGTGGCACGAGGTGGTCAGATTAAGACACCTAACCTGAATCCTAGTGCTGTTGTACCGTGGCATAACGGTTCCTTGTACTTTCCTTTTGCCCTGATCTCTAGCATATAGAGATCCCCCTCGTATACACTGGCATCCTTCTGTACCAAACTACAAACAACGGCGTTAACTCAATATTCCATAATATTCAACAATATAATACTTTAGAAAATACTTTTACACTGTCTTCCTAATTCTTCTTTATCTTGGGACTTACCGAGCGACCTGTTCGCTGACAACATTCTATTTCTTTCTTCTTTGAATGTCGTCAGGTGCGTTGGACCAGGCTGAGATCGAGCCCACTGGTGAAGATTTGGAGCAGTTCCACGAAGATCCCGAGCTTTAGATATTGTACCTTGTTCTTTCCAGTATTTTCATTTCCTATTATGCCACTGTTTAGGCATCGCTTTTCATTTCAGTTGTATTTACTGTTCTATGCATTGTACAAAGAATGTTATTAATAAAAGTTGCTGTTCTTTTATACTCTTGTCTCTTGTGTACTATTTTATATTACTTAGCTACGCTTAGCGTATGTACTTCTGAGTACATACGTAGCGGACCTCGTCGCGTCCACTTCGCCGTACACTGGGAAGCGGGGCGTGACACGGATCAAGAACCCGAGTAGGATCCTTCACGAGTTCGGCACTAGCTAGCCGGGGGCCAAACCGAAGAAATTCAGCGCAGCGACGACCTTGGGATAGAAGGGCAGACGCATTACGCCCCAAAAAGCTTCCAAATATAGGACGATTTCCCTACCCCGTACTTGATCCGCCCTCTCTCCCTCCTTGGCCAAGCGGAGCGTGTAGCGCGAGGGGATGTGGAAGCGATCCCGAGCATTGGCGAGATCGTCCTCATGCCTCACCCAGCAAGAGGAGCTAGGGGCCACACCTACCGCCTCCCCACTGGAGGCGGCCCCCGCCTCACGATCTCGGGGAGAGGATCCAAACCCTGCTCCCCGAGGAGACTCAGACACAGCTAAAGGGACCCTAGAACCTACTCCTACAACGTCTACTGATTCTACAGAGGAAGACATCTAACCTTGGAGAAGAGAATCTTCAGGGGCTGAAAGCGGGAGAAGGGAGACGAGCGCCGAGCAACCACGACTTAAGAGGGGGAAATATGAAGGAGTAAGGGCCCTAGGACGGGCCCTACCCCTGTTTATTGCTGCATACGGCCTCATCCAACGGCGCCCATCATCTACCGCCGAAACGACTCCTCTCGCCCAGCGGCTCCGATCGCTCCACGTGTCGATCCTGCACTGAACCGCGTCCCATCAGACGCCGCAGGCCTGCATACGTCACGTCAACCAGTCGACGCTTGACATATGGACCGGCGCTTCAGTTGCAGAGTGCACGAACCGGCGCACCTTCTTTAAATGCAGAGATCTCACCTTGATTCGCTAGCGGAAAAGACAACCGACGGCCCGAGGACTCGTCCCGGCAAAACCCTAGAAAGGAGCTCACCTCGGGAGGCCCGGCAGTCCACTCCTGACCCGACCCGCTAGCTGGTCGGGACAAGAGTGGGGGTCTAATGATGATGCTCAATATTGGCGATCTCCAACATCAGGACACGTGGCAGGTGACGTGTCCCATAACTTAGAAGAAGGGGCCCACAGGGGCCGACCAGGCCACCCTGTACCCGACCTGCAAACACAAGCTGGCCCTCCTCAGGGCCCCTGCAAATTGGCCTCCTCGGCCCCGTAGCTCGTGCCGAGCTGCCACAAGACCTGGACTCCTCGGCCCCCTCGCTCGTTGTCACGCCCCGCTTCCCGGTGTACGGCGAAGGGGACGCGACTGGCCCGCTACGTATTTACTCAGAAGCAAATACGTTAAGCGTAACTAAGCAATATAAAAGAAAATACACAAGAGGCAAGCTATAATAAAAATAGCAACTTTTATTTATTAACATTCTTTTGTACAATGCATGAAAAGGAACTACAACTGAAATAAAACGATGCCTAAACAATGGCATAACAGGAAATGAAAAGTACTGAATGGAAAATGTACAATGAAACTAGAGCTCTGGTTCTTCAGCAAACTGGTCCAAGTCTTCTGCAGATGGCTCGATCTCCGCCGGGTCCAAACCACCTGACGACATTCAAAGAAGAAAGAAATAGAATGTCGTCAGCGAACATGTCGCTCTGTAAGTCCCAAAAATAAGAGAGAAATAGACAGAGAGTATAAGAGAGAGAGAGAGAGTAGCTTTTAATGTTGTATTATAATATTGTAATGTTGTATTAACGCTGTTGTTTGTAGCCTGGGACATAAGATGCCAGTGTATACGAGGGGAGTCCCACTTACACCGGGGACCTTGGTAACCTGTAGTACAAGGCTCCGTCGATAATACCACGGAACAACGGCATGGATGTAATTAAGTCTTAAGTGACCACCTCGTGCCACCTTTAACATATTCCGTACCAGTCTGCCCCTTAAACCCCGTAGTGTTTTGATTGTATTTTTGTATTGTATTATATAGTTGGATGACTGACCAAAACCATGATATTAGTAAACGGATGTAACTGCATAATCATGTAAATGGAATAATTGGATAATGGATGTATATCCATGGTTTAATTCAGTCAAGTTGTATAGATTGATAACTGGATTCATGGATTCATGTGTTCATATTGGATTGGAATATTGTATATTGTAGATTGTACTTGAATCATATTCAAGTCAGATATAATCAGACTCAAACCCGAGTCGGACAATTAGAAATGTAAATCGACGTTTTGATTATTTCTTAAACCTATATTTACTAGGGTCCTTAGGGTAATTTATAAAACTTGAGGGGTTTTTATGTAAAATATACTTTTATATACTTTTCAAAATACTCCCCAAGCATTTATTATTCGTCTTTAGAGTTGTAATGAGTGTGGATTTTATATTGTGATATTTCTAGTTAAAATATCCTAGTTTCATAAATAAAGGTATTTATTTGTAATATTGATTTATTTGAAGTTCATGGTATTTTAGTGTAAAATTTATTCTTGTGATTTTTAGAAAAAGGTGGAATATTTATATCATAACAAAATAAATGTTTTAATGATAAATATACATATATTTATACAAAAATAATTTTAATAAATATTTTATATTCTAAAAATCTCATTTTCTTAAGATCGTATTTTAAATCTTTCGAGACTGAATGCTCCTTGCGGAGGTCTGAATCTCGCACTACTAAACCCGAGAATGTGCGATAATCCGCACCATCCCGAACGGGTTCCCCAAGGTGGGTTGTAGCGGCACTTTGCAAAGATTGTAAAATACTAAATCTTTTAGAAAACGGTTTTATAAAGTAAAATGTATTTATTTGTAAAAATGTCAATTTTCCGTATTTTAGATTCTAGGGTTTCCTAAGTCAACTAGCCTATTTCTAAATGGTCTAAACGACAAGTTGTTAGATACCTCAAATCGTCTCTTCACTGCCAATTGTGGCCAGATAAGTACAAATGAGGAAAGGAGGGATCCGCTCACGAATCACCATGAGTCGGGCTTTTTAAAGTTACATTTCTCACTTGCCTAGCCTAGACACCACAAAGTCAGGTTTAGATAAACGACCGATGTCCACAACTTATCGTATTTTCCTAATAAGAGGTATTTATTTAAAAGTGTATCAACTCTAAATCTTTTAGAGATAGTTTTATTAAGTATATGGTATTTAAATGTAAATTCTTGTTTTCTCGTATTCTAAGGTTTCAATGGTATCATATTAGGTTGTATGTAAGTGTGTGAGGAGGTAGGTCGTTACATCGTGATCTACTATAAATGTATAGCAAGTTTGATGGTGTTAAATGAAAGAGTGAAACATTGTGGTATTTAAGCGAAAAATACGGTAAATTGATAAAACTATCATTTCATGTGGTGAAACTTGTTCAAATTCTTTGATTAGTGTTTAGTAGTCAACATAAGGATGTCTAATTATGATTGCATTAGTGAGAAGTGAAATTTATAGAAAACCGAATCGGAAATCGGATTTGTTCCGATTCTGTCGGGTTTGTAATTCCGTATTTTCTTTAATAGGGAAGAGAGAGATAGAAAGGGACTTACGGGTTTTGATTAACCAAGGGAGTGAGGGGGAACTAAAGGTATTGTCAATGCGTTGCGTCGTTGCCGGTATTTCCTAAAAACGTCGCCGGAATTTCGTCGGAGGTTCGCGCGAGCTTATTTTCAAAGTACACAACTCTTGGAAAATTTTGAGAGAGTGAGGTTAGGATTTTTGGGATGAGAGGGTAGAGGGGAGGGGGTGTATTTATAGGGTAGGCTAGGGGTAGGGTTGGTGAAGGGTTTTTAAATAAAAAAATGTAAAAATGTATAAAATCATTAAAAATTGGAGTAAATAGGGTATATGAAAGGTTTTAATGTAAAAATGTATTAAAAAATCATTAAAATGGAGTAAATGGGGATTTCAAAGGTCTCTGAAACCGATCTAGGAATTTGAAGTGTACAGGGGGGTTTAGAAGATAAAGAGACGCAATATTTGAAGAAGGGAACTCGGCCGTCCGGACGAGTCCGGCCGGCGGGGCCGGCCCGAGTCGGCCGGTCCGCCAGCCAAGTCGGCCGAGTCAGGGCATGGGGAGGTGGGGGGTCGTCTAGTGTAGTCTCTGGTATATTTAGTTTTTAAAGTGTAGTGGGAAAATCTGGAGTTATCTTGTGTGGACTATTGGGCTTCCATAAAATTTAAAACAAAATAAATATTAAAACTAATGCGGGGCATGGAATTTGAACTCTGATGGCTTGGTTCAGCAGTGCAAGATATTACCAATGAGTTACAAGCTCCTTGTAACACCCGAGCCCAATGCTACTATTTTCAGTTACAGTTTGAGCATAATGTGGTATTCATTTCATTTAGCTTGCTTGTTTGTTGCTTACTGTAAATTTTTACCCGGCAAATTCATTTCTACATATAACAAATTTTGGCATCTAAAATAAAATTAAAAATATTCATCTTGGCCTACTTGACACCCCTAACCCCGTTGTAGCGTCCGTGCATCGTGTTCTCATCCCGTTCAGTGAAACGGGCAAGTTTGGATGGTTACGTGCACGTACATGTGTCCGTTTTGGGGGTATGCTTTTTAACCATAAAACACTTCATTTTAAAATTTGGATCCCGCTTAAAATCCTATTATTTCAATTTCAAATTTTTGGACCCGACCCGGGCGCGATTTGGAAATGTTTTATTTTGCGCCAAAACCCCAAATTTAATACTCGAATATTTCCTTAACTTATAATATATATTACTGTTTCCTATATCTCTAAAATCTTAATTTAAAATATTTCCTAAACTTAAAAATCCTTCACAGTTTCCCTACCAACCAATCGAATCCCTCTTTTCCAGTGGGCCCGTCTCGATATCTCTCTCTCTATCTCTTTCCCTATATCTCTCTCTCTACCCCCAGTATCTCTCTCTCTCTCTCTCTCTTTATATATCTTTCAAAATCTTTCTTCCCTCTCTCATTTCTTTTGCAGCGAACCATCACAAGCCCTCGCAAACCCATCGCCGTTCCCTACCGCCGCCGTCTCCTTCGCCGCCGCAGCCCCGACGCCGGCGCCGGCATCACCTCCTCTGCCTCGCCTTGCCCACACCTTCTTTCATCCACCCCCGCGCACCCTGCATAGCCGCGGCCGCCTGCAGTCTTCCCTGCACGCATCTGCGTCGCCTGAGACGCCGCCGGTGACCACCGTCCTCTTGTCCCCGACCTCGCACACTCCTCAGTGAGTTCCACCTCCCTTCCTCTCTTCCTTCTTCTTCCCTTCTCTTCTAACTCGATTCTTGATCGGCAGGATCTCCCCGCGGTCACTGTAGGCCACCGCCGGAGCCGTCGACCTCGTCGTCGTTCTCACGTCTCCTCTCTGTGATTACAGAACCTTTGTAAGCCTTTGCTCCTTCCTTGTTCTTTTCTTTTCTTTGATTGCAAGTCTTGACCGTTCACTGTTCACTTTTCGGACGGAATCCGGCGATGCCGACGACGTAATCCGATATTCCAGTGAGGTACCCCGACCCGCGTGGTTCCATTGTTCGTTGTTTGGGTTCAATCCGTGAACCGTGCGTCGTCGCGAGTTTCCCCGCCGACGTTTACGTTCCGTTTTTCCCGGTTCGTGACCCGTCGAGGCAAGTACCCCTTGCTACATGCTATACAATATTTACATATATACTATGACACCCTAAATCTGTAAATTTAGTTTGGTACAATCATTTCTCATTTTTCGTGTACAGTATTGCATTATATCATTTTACCGCTACACTTGGAACCTACAGTTTGCAAATGGAACCTAATAACCATATTTACCTGTTTAATCACATTTTTTTATGTTAACGTAGTTTATGGCATTTATCCCTGTAGTTCTGTTCCATTTTGACACTCGTATGCTTTTAACCTGAAATAGCTGTACTGAACCGTTACATAAATCATTGCACCTCTAAGGGTTCTTAAACTTGTTAACATGACTAAACGGCTATACTTGTCTTACTGCACTCTTGTAATCATCTCTGTGACAATTTGATAACTGTATTGCAAATTGAATGAAACTGCCTATTACTTAGTTCATTGCTCATCTCATGTTGTTGATACTCATGCTAGATTATATAACTGATTGTGAGCACACCCACGATATTGTTTACATCTTGACCTGACTTGCTACACATATATATATTGATATACCTGACATGGTACCGTATACTGTTGACTTGACCTGATGTACCATGACCTGACCCGTTACCTGATCTTGTGTCTAATGCCAACAAACCTGACATGTAGTCCTCATGGACCGTTCCTGTTGTCTATCCAGACAAACCTGCTTTTACCTGATCCTGTGTTGGTATTAGTTCTTGATTACTGAATATCTGACTTGACATACATAACTTGGGGGTATGGGGAAATAAAAGGTGAAACCTGACTTGTAACTCAACAGTTCGATACCTGTTCTGATCAGTCTTACGGGCTAGGCCAGCCCCGGAGTGATGATGCTGACATCACTCGCCCATCCTGCTACCTGTTACTGCCTAGCGGCACGTCTCGGATTCAGCTCGAGAGTCTTGACCGTGGTCCCAGGCATGCACGGGATACTATTGAGTTACATCGACGATCCATCAATTGATTTCAAAGACTCTAGAATAGAAAACCTGACAGAACAGTTTAGTTACCCACTGCACACTACCCTACACTGCTTGTTTCACATTATTGCTACTCTCGTTTTATTCATGTTTATATTGCATTGCCTGCTACCCTGTTCATATTATATTACTTGTTGACATGACGCGTTGACGTCTGGGTTTTGCATGGCCCAAATTCCGTACCGCTGTTGCAGTCCGAGCAGGAGTACTTCAGCCAGCAGGCTAAGCTGTGAGTTCTGTAGTAGTTAGTTTTATTTCCTGCATTTATTTCCTGGTGTGAGCCCGCATTATGGGACATACATTTTAGTTATTTGTATTGGATCATTTGCTTCCGCATTTATTTATTATTGACTCCTGTTATTCTGGATTATGGACATATTTTAGATAGTTTTATTTTGTTCTTGATATCTCTACAGCCGTAATGTGACTGTGGATGGATGCTTCCTACCCACAGGTAGCATGGTTGGCTATGTCACGTGCCCATTTTAGCGTACTCTGGGAAGCGGGGCGTGACATGGTTCTTTTGGTATCAGAGCCATAGGTTAATTGGGTTGATTCTTTTGTAGTTGGGTATTGTACCCAATACACGAATCAGAATACCCGTGTTTAGGAAACATGTCCTGCCACTTTGCCGTTCACCATTCTTGAATCACATTCTTCCTGATTATATCTTTTACGATGTGCAAACTTCCTTTGCATATCGACTCGAAAAACATGATTTCTTGTTATCTCTAGGACTTAGGCGACTTGGGTGGAGTTAAGTAATTGTGGCTATGATACCGCGGCATAGTTACAATGCGGTACTCTATTTAAGTATCTTGGAGTTCTAACCCTGATCTATATATTGAATCTATCATCATGCTAATCTTGGGTGTTTTGATTTCAGGAATATGGCAGATAAGAATTTGAAGACGTACCAGAGGCGTGTGGACGAAGCCGCCATGCTTGGAGTGATAAGGGGAATGCTAGAGAATCAAAAGAGGCAGACCGAGCTGATTCAGCAGCAAGCAGACTCGTTTCAGGAAGGTTTGCAGATCGTTCAGCAGTCTGTAAACAATGTTGGAGCTAAACCAGTTGACCGAGTAGGGACCATAGCAGATTTCAGACGTTTGGGTCCGTCTACATTCACTGGTTTGGAGGAGCCGTTGCCAGCAGAGCAGTGGCTAGTTGACACAGAAAACTTGCTTATTGCGGCACAGATTCCAGATGACAAAAGGGTTGATGTGGTACGCATTCAGCTAGTGGACTACGCCCGAGAATGGTGGCTTGTGGAGGAGACCCGCTTGCCCAAGCCGATCAAGTGGGCGGATTTTTCTAAGAGTTTCCTAGAGAAGTTCTTCCCGCGGACTGCATGGGAGGAAATGGAAGAGAAGTTTATTGGGCTAAGGCAGAATGGAGCACCCGTGGATGTGCATGCAGCAGAGTGGACGAGACTCAGCAGATTCGCTGGACCTTTAGTTGCCAACGATGCAGACAGGGCACGAAGGTTCATGCGCAGCTTGGATGTGGACATCCAGAGGCAGATTGTCTCCCTGGGTCTGATCACTTTTTCACAGGTTCTTACGGCAGCCCGGGAATAGCAGAATTTATCTGGGATGAAAGGGAGTTTGCAGCAGACAGCAGTTGCGGCAAGGAAGCCCGCATTTGTACCTAACCGAGCTCATGGTCGCAGAAGTATTCCAGTGGACCGTCGAGGTGTAGCACCCATGAAGAAGCCTGTGATCGTTGATCGAAGAAAGAGCGTGATTTGTGACTACTGCCGTTTACCTGGGCACATGCAGAAGGAGTGTCGAAGGAGGCTGGGACTTTGTTTGGTTTGTGGAGCGGTTGATCACGCAGTTGGTGCTTGTCCGTCAAAGCTTCGTACGAGGGATGATATTCAGAAGCCTCCGCAGAAACCGTTCCAAGGGCAGAAACAGCTGACTCAAGGACCTAATCAGGCTCGAGCTTTTACCTTGACAGCTGAGGAAGCCAAGGCGTCAGGAGAAGTCGTTTCAGGTATTCTACTCGTTCATGGTTTTCCCGCATTGGCATTATTTGATTCTGGTGCATCCCATTGTTTTATGTCATCCAAGTTTATAACTACACACTCGATTGCCTGCATGACCCTGTCTAGTTTCTGGGACATACACACTGGGAATGGGAAAATCATATCTAGTAGGGAATGTAAAGATTGTACAGTTGTTGTGTGCGGACGGGAGCTTTTTGCAGATTTCTTGGTGATTGATACGAGCAGCTACGAAGTCGTCTTGGGAATGGATTTTCTTGGCACTTTCCACGCTTACATTGATTGTAGGGCAAAGAAAGTAATTTTCCAGATTTCCGGACATCCCGAGTTTACCCTCACTGGAGGAAGCAGTTCTGTCGGGCCAGTCGAGTTTAGGGCTAGGCCGACGAACAATACTCTTGCAGCAATGGAAGTTGAAAATGGTGAAGAGCCGGCGGTTGTTCGCGATTTTTTGGACGTATTTGAAGATATATCGGGTTTACCTCCGAAGCGAGACGTGGAGTTCGCAATTGATCTTATTCCTGGTGCAGCGCCAGTATCCAAAGCGTATTATCCAATGGCACCAGTAGAGTTGGAAGAAGTTAAGAAACAGGTTGCTGAATTGCTTGAGAAGGGTTGGATTCGAAGCAGTAACTCGCCTTGGGGAGCTCCAGTTCTTCTAGTAAAGAAGAAGGATGGCACAAGAAGAATGTGCATCGACTATCGAGAATTAAACCGGGTGACTATTAAGAACAAGTACCTGATCCCTCGCATTGGAGAACTTTTTGAGCAGCTTAATGGCGCGAGGGTATTCTCGAAGCTGGATTTGCGATCCGGATATCATCAAGTTCGAGTGAAAGCAGATGATATTTGTAAGACGGCGTTCCGAACTCGGTATGGACATTACGAGTACTTAGTGATGCCCTTCGGAGTAACGAATGTGCCGGCAGTATTCATGGACTTGATGAACCGAATCTTTTCACCGTTCTTGGACCAGTTTATCGTGGTCTTCATTGACGGTATTCTGGTTTACTCGAAGAGTTTTGAGGAGCATGCTGAGCATTTGAAGATCGCACTGCAGGCGTTGAGACAGGAGAAATTGTATGCGAAGATGAGTAAGTGCGAGTTTTGGCTGGAGGAAGTGAAGTTTTTGGGGCATGTTGTGTCGGGCAATGGAATTGCCGTCGATCCCGAAAAGATTGCAGCCGTTCGTGATTGGCCAATTCCAAAGAATGTTGCGGAGATAAGAAGCTTTCTTGGACTCGCCGGATACTACAGAAGATTTGTGGAGAACTTTGCTCGTCTGGCAGAGCCGTTAACCAAGCTTACGCGCAAGGAGGTACCTTTTGTATGGATGGATAAGTGTGCGTTAGCTTTCGAGACGTTGAAGCAGAAGTTGATAACCGCCCCTATTCTGATCGTGCCAGACAATTCCGGAGGATTGGTGATTCACAGCGACGCATCTGAGAAAGGATTGGGATGTGTTTTGATGAAGCATGGGAAGGTTGTAGCGTACGCATTGAGACAATTGAAGATCCATGAGAAGAATTATCCAACTCATGACTTGGAACTTGCGGCTGTGATTTTCGCTTTGAAGATTTGGAGACACTACCTTTTAGGCGAAGGGGTCGAAGTTTTTACAGATCATAAGAGCTTGAAGTATGTGTTCACACAGAAGGAGCTTAATATGAGGCAGCGTAGATGGTTGGAGCTGATGGCTGACTACGATCTTGATCTTAAGTACCATCCGGGGAAGGTTAACGTCGTGCCGGATGCGCTTAGTCGGTTACCAGCAATTCAGGTGTTAACTACGCAGAAGGAGATCGTTGCAGACTTTCGAAGATTTGACTTGGAGGTTGTGCTACCACATTATACGGGACAGTTGTTGCAGCTGCAAGTGCATTCGTCATTGATTGAGAATATTAAAGCAGCACAATCGCAGGATCCTAGACTGCAAAAGTTTAGAGAGCAGGTTGAAGCTGGACCACGAACAGATTTATTGATCCACGAAGATGGTTCGTTGAGGTATGGTAACCGTTTGTGTGTGCCAAAGGGGGATATTCGTGAAGAGCTTATGAAGGAGGCACACAGTTCAGCCTATTCTGTACATCCAGGAGGCACAAAGATGTACCGAGATATTCGACGGCATTTCTGGTGGGAAGGCATGAAACGGGAGATTGCTCGTTTTGTGGCTAAGTGCTTGGTGTGTCAGCAAGTTAAGGCTGAATATCAAAGGGTTGCTGGTTTATTGCAACCACTTCCGATTCCTCAGTGGAAGTGGGAACATATAACCATGGATTTCGTGACGGCTTTACCGCGGAGTCCAAAAGGCAACAATGCTGTATAGGTGATTGTTGATCGGTTAACCAAGGCAGCTCACTTTATTCCTTTTCGGATTGGTCAATCAACAGAGACTTTGGCAGAGCGGTACATGCAGGAGATTGTAAGATTGCATGGAGTACCAGTGAGCATCGTGTCCGATCGGGACACCCGGTTCTTATCACACTTTTGGCAGAGTTTACAGGAAAGTTTGGGGACTCGTTTGAAGTTTAGCACAGCTTATCATCCTCAAACTGATGGTCAGTCAGAGAGAACGATCCAAACTCTTGAGGATATGTTGAGAGCATGCATGTTGGACTTCAAGGGTTCGTGGGAGGATCATCTACATTTGGTGGAGTTTTCTTACAACAACAGTTTTCAGGCAACTATCCAGATGGCTCCATTTGAAGCTTTGTATGGTCGTAAATGCCGTTCACCTGTGTGTTGGGATGATGTCGGTGAACGAAAATTATTGGGACCAGATTTGGTTGTGCAGACAGTTGAGAAGGTTAACACTATCAGAAATCAAATGAAGGCAGCTCAAGACAGACAGAAGAGTTGGGCTGACACGTCAAGAAGACCTCTAGAGTTCGCCGTGGGTGATTTGGTATTCTTGAAGATATCACCGACTAGAGGCGTGATTCGTTTTGGGAGTCGAGGAAAGCTTAGTCCTCGATTCGTTGGACCCTTTGAGATCTTAGAGCGTGTTGGTGAGGTAGCGTACCGTTTGGCGTTACCACAGTCCTTGGCAAGTGTGCATGATGTGTTTCACGTATCTCAACTACGAAGGTATGTTCGAGATGAAACGCACGTATTGGATCATTCGGAGCTAACAATACGAGAAGACTTGACTTTTGAGGAGCGACCGGTTGAAATTGTGGATCGAAGGGAAAAGGTTCTTAAGAACAAGGTTATTCCCCTTGTGCTTGTTTCTTGGGGTAATCGCTCGCATGGAGAGTCCACTTGGAAATGAGAAGATGAAATCCGGTAGAAGTTTCCTCACCTTTTCTTATAGTTATCTATCTTTGCATTCTTGGAATTTCGAGAACGAAATTCTTTTGTATTTGGGTATAATGTAACACCCGAGCCCAATGCTACTATTTTCAGTTACAGTTTGAGCATAATGTGGTATTCATTTCATTTAGCTTGCTTGTTTGTTGCTTACTGTAAATTTTTACCCGGCAAATTCATTTCTACATATAACAAATTTTGGCATCTAAAATAAAATTAAAAATATTCATCTTGGCCTACTTGACACCCCTAACCCCGTTGTAGCGTCCGTGCATCGTGTTCTCATCCCGTTCAGTGAAACGGGCAAGTTTGGATGGTTACGTGCACGTACATGTGTCCGTTTTGGGGTATGCTTTTTAACCATAAAACACTTCATTTTAAAATTTGGATCCCGCTTAAAATCCTATTATTTCAATTTCAAATTTTTGGACCCGACCCGGGCGCGATTTGGAAATGTTTTATTTTGCGCCAAAACCCCAAATTTAATACTAGAATATTTCCTTAACTTATAATATATATTACTGTTTCCTATATCTCTAAAATCTTAATTTAAAATATTTCCTAAACTTAAAAATCCTTCACAGTTTCCCTGCCAACCAATCGAATCCCTCTTTTCCCGTGGGCCCGTCTCGATATCTCTCTCTCTCTCTTTCTCTCTTTCTCTCTCTCTCTCTCTTTCCCTATCTCTCTCTCTCTCTACCCCCAGTATATATATATATATCTCTCTTTATATATATTTCAAAATCTTTCTTCCCTCTCTCATTTCTTTTGCAGCGAACCATCACGAGCCCTCGCAAACCCATCGCCGTTCCCTACCGCCGCCGTCTCCTTCGCCGCCGCAGCCCCGACGCCGGCGCCAGCATCACCTCCTCTGCCTCGCCTTGCCCACACCTTCTTTCATCCACCCCCGTGCACCCTGCACAGCGCCTGCAGTCTTCCCTGCACGCATCTGCGTCGCCTGAGACGCCGCCGGTGACCACCGTCCTCTTGTCCCCGACCTCGCACACTCCTCGGTGAGTTCCACCTCCCCTCCTCTCTTCCTTCTTCTTCCCTTCTCTTCTAACCCGATTCTTGATCGGTAGGATCTCCCCGCGGTCACTGTAGGCCACCGCCGGAGCCGTCGACCTCGTCGTCATTCTCACGTCTCCTCTCTGTGATTACAGAACCTTTGTAAGCCTTTGCTCCTTCCTTGTTCTTTTCTTTTCTTTGATTGCAAGTCTTGACCGTTCACTGTTCACTTTTCGGCCGGAATCCGGCGATGCCGACGACGTAATCCGATGTTCCAGCGAGGTACCCCGACCCGCGTGGTTCCATTGTTCGTTGTTTGGGTTCAATCCGTGAACCGTGTGCCGTCGCGAGTTTCCCCGCCGACGTTTACGTTCCGTTTTTCCCGGTTCGCGACCCGTCGAGGCAAGTACCCCTTGCTACATGCTATACAATATTTACATATATACTATGACACCCTAAATCTGTAAATTTAGTTTGGTACGATCATTTCTCATTTTTCGTGTACAGTATTGCATTATACCATTTTACCGCTACACTTGGAACCTACAGTTTGCAAATGGAACCTAATAACCATATTTACCTGTTTAATCATATTTTTTTATGTTAACGTAGTTTATGGCATTTATCCCTGTAGTTCTGTTCCATTTTGACACTCGTATGCTTTTAACCTGAAATAGCTGTACTGAACCGTTACATAAATCATTGCACCTCTGAGGGTTCTTAAACTTGTTAACATGACTAAACGGCTATACTTGTCTTACTGCACTCTTGTAATCATCTCTGTGACAATTTGATAACTGTATTGCAAATTGAATGAAACTGCCTATTACTTAGTTCATTGCTCATCTCATGTTGTTGATACTCATGCTAGATTATATAACTGATTGTGAGCACACCCACGATATTGTTTACATCTTGACCTGACTTGCTACACATATATATATTGATATATCTGACATGGTACCGTATACTGTTGACTTGACCTGATGTACCATGACCTGACCCGTTACCTGATCTTGTGTCTAATGCCAACAAACCTGACATGTAGTCCTCATGGATCGTTCCTGTTGTCTATCCAGACAAATCTGCTTTTACCTGATCCTGTGTTGGCATTAGTTCTTGATTACTGAATATCTGACTTGACATACATAACTTGGGGGTATGGGGAAATCAAAGGTGAAACCTGACTTGTAACTCAACAGTTCGATACCTGTTCTGATCAGTCTTACGGGCTAGGCCAGCCCCGGAGTGATGATGCTGACACTCGCCCATCCTGCTACCTGTTACTGCCTAGCGGCACGTCTCGGATTCAGCCCGAGAGTCTTGACCGTGGTCCCGGGCATGCACGGGATACTATTGAGTTACATCGACGATTCATCAATTGATTTCAAAGACTCTAGAATAGAAAACCTGACAGAACAGTTTAGTTACCCACTGCACACTACCCTACACTGCTTGTTTCACATTATTGCTACTCTCGTTTTATTCATGTTTATATTGCATTGCCTGCTACACTGTTCATATTATATTACTTGTTGACATGACGCGCTGACGTCTGGGTTTTGCATGGCCCAGATTCCGTACCGCTGTTGCAGTCCGAGCAGGAGTACTTCAGCCAGCAGGCTGAGCTGTGAGTTCTGTAGTAGTTAGTTTTATTTCCTGCATTTATTTCCTGGTGTGAGCCCGCATTATGGGACATACAGTTATTTGTATTGGATCATTTGCTTCCGCATTTATTTATTATTGACTCCTGTTATTCTGGATTATGGACATGTTTTAGATAGTTTTATTTTGTTCTTGATATCTCTACAGCCGTAATGTGACTGTGGATGGATGCTTCCTACCCACAGGTAGCATGGTTGGCTATGTCACGTGCCCATTTTAGCGTACTCTGGGAAGCGGGGCGTGACACTCCTTGTAATTAAATTGCTAATCAATTACTTAAGTCTTATGCTCAAGCAATAAATACCCCTTTATGGATTTTTAAAAAAATATTTGAAAAAAATTTGTATAGGAAAAAGTTTATAAGAAAATTAGGGTTGTTACATTCTACCCTCCTTATAAAAATTTCGTCCTCGAAATTTGTAAAAGAAAAGTGTAACAAATCCAAGGAAAGTTTGGTGCTGGTGTGCTGACAGTATGTGAAAATAATAAGGTGGTGCAAGGGTTTTAAAAATGTGAAGAATGTGTGAAGGAATGAAAGAATGCGGAGGTTTTGGTAAAATTGTAAAAGAGATGAGGGAATTTTGGGTTAGGACAGATTCAAAGTATATGATTCAAAGAATAAAAAATGATAGGATTCAAGGAACATGATTGTAAAGAATGTTTTAGTTGCTGTTTCTTGTGTTTTATAATGCTTAGGGTTCCATACAGCTCAGATCTGCATGGGCCACCAAAAAAACCTGTCACGACCCGTTTCCCGGTGTACGGTGAAGGGGACGCGACTGGCCCGCTACGTATTAACTCAGAAGCAAATACGCTAAGCGTAACTAAGCAATATAAAAGAAAATACACAAGAGGCAAGCTATAATAAAAACAGCAACTTTTATTTATTAACATTCTTTTGTACAATGCATGAAAAGGAACTACAACTGAAATAAAACGATGCCTAAACAATGGCATAACAGGAAATGAAAAGTACTGAATGGAAAATGTACAATGAAACTAGAGCTCTGGTTCTTCAGCAAACTGGTCCAAGTCTTCTGCAGATGGCTCGATCTCCGCCGGGTCCAAACCATCTGACGACATTCAAAGAAGAAAGAAATAGAATGTCGTCAGCGAACAGATCGCTCGGTAAGTCCCAAAGATAAGAGAGAAATAGACAGAGAGTAAGAGAGAGAGAGAGTAGCTTTTAATGTTGTATTATAATATTGTAATGTTGTATTAACGCTGTTGTTTGTAGCCTGGTACAGAAGATGGCAGTATATACGAGGGGAGTCCCACTTACTCCGGGGACCTTGGTAACCTGTAGTACAAGGCTCCGTCGATAATACCACGGAACAACGGCATGGATGTAATTACGTCTTAAGTGACCACCTCGTGCCACCTTTAACATATTCCGTACCAGTCTACCCCTTAAACCCCGTAGTGTTTTGATTGTATTGTTGTATTGTATTGTATAGTTGGATGACTGACCAAAACCATGATATCAGTAAACAGATGTAACTGCATAATCATGTAAATGGAATAACTGGATAATGGATGTATATCCATGGTTTGATTTAGTCAAGTTGTATAGATTGATAACTGGATTCATGTGTTCATATTGGATTGGAATATTGTATATTGTAGATTGTACTTGAATCATATTCAAGTCAGATATAATCAGACTCAAACCCGAGTCAGACAATTAGAAATGTAAATCGACGTTTTGATTATTTCTTAAACCTATATTTACTAGGGTCCTTAGGGTAATTTATAAAACTTGAGGGGTTTTTATGTAAAATATACTTTTATATACTTTTCAAAATACTCCCCAAGCATTTATTATTCGTCTTTAGAGTTGTAATGAGTGTGGATTTTATATTGTGATATTTCTAGTGAAAATATCCTAGTTTCATAAATAAAGGTATTTATTTGTAATATTGATTTATTTGAAGTTCATGGTATTTTAGTGTAAAATTTATTCTTGTGATTTTTAGAAAAAGGTGGAATATTTATATCATAACAAAATAAATGTTTTAATGATAAATATACATATATTTATACAAAAATAATTTTAATAAATATTTTATATTTTAAAAATCTCATTTTCTTAAGATCGTATTTTAAATCCTTCGAGACCGAATGCTCCTTGCGGAGGTCTGAATATCGCACTACTAAACCCGAGAATGTGCGATAATCCGCACCATCCCGAACGGGTTCCCTAAGGTGGGTTGTAGCAGCGTTTTGCAAAGATTGTAAAATACTAAATTCTTTAGAAAACGGTTTTATAAAGTAAAAGGTATTTATTTGTAAAAATGTCAATTTTCCGTATTTTAGACTCTAGGGTTTCCTAAGTAAACTAGCCTATTTCTAAATGGTCTAAATGACAAGTTGTTAGATACCTCAAATCGCCTCTTCACCGCCAATTGTGGCCAGATAAGTACAAATGAGGAAATGAGGGATCCGCTCACGAATCACCGTGAGTCGGGCCTTTTAAAGTTTCCTTTCTCACTTGCCTAGCCTAGACACCACAAAGTCAGGTTTAGATAAACGACCGATGTGCACAACTTATCGTATTTTCCTAATAAGAGGTATTTATTTAAAAGTGTATCAACTCTTAATCTTTTAGAGATAGTTTTATTAAGTATATGGTATTTAAATGTAAATTCTTGTTTTCTCGTATTCTAAGGTTTCAATGGTATCGTATTAGGTTGTATGTAAGTGTGTGAGGAGGTAGGTCGTTACATCGTGATCTACTATAAATGTATAGCAAGTTTGATGGTGTTAAATGAAAGAGTGAAACATTGTGGTATTTAAGCGAAAAATACGGTAAATTGAGAAAGCTATCATTTCATGTGGTGAAACTTGTTCAAATTCTTTGATTAGTATTTAGTAGTCAACATAAGAATGTTTGATTATGATTGTATTAGTGAGAAGTGAAATTTATAGAAAATCGAATCGGAAATCGGATTTGTTCCGATTCCGTCGGGTTTGTAATTCCATATTTTCTTTAATAGGGAAGAGAGAGATAGAAAGGGACTTACGGGTTTTGATTAACCAAGGGAGTGAGGGGGGAACTAAAGGGATTGTCGATGCATTGCGTCGTCGCAGGTATTTCCTAAAAACGTCGCCAGAATTTCCACCGGAATTTCGTCAGAGTTTTGCCGCGAGCTTGTTTTCAAAGTACACAACTCTTGGAAAATTTTGAGAGAGTGAGGTTGGGATTTTTGGGATGAGAGGGTAGAGGGGAGGGGGTGTATTTATAGGGTAGGTGAAAGGTTTTTAAATAAAAAAAATATAAAAATGTATAAAATCATTAAAAATTAGAGTAAATAGGGTATATGAAAGGTTTTAATGTAAAAATGTATTAAAAAATCATTAAAATGGAGTAAATGGGGATTTCAAAGGTCTCTGAAACCGATCTAGGAATTTGAAGTGTACAGGGGGGTTTAGAAGATGAAGAGACACAATATTTGTAAATCCCCGTTTCCTTCCTAAATGAATTTTCCTATTTTCTGAGTTCTAGAGATTACCTTATTCTGGTCCTCGTATATTTTCTATTTGGTTGTTAGGCTTAATATTTATATTTTCCAAACCCTAAAAGCCAAAACCCAAGATTTAAAACCAAAATTTTATCAATAAAATCCTAACCCTATATTTTAAAACCCTAAGCTTCAGCCCACAGGCACTTTACTTAATAAAATTTCTTAATAAATTTAACCCTTAGCCCATTCCCTTTTCCCTCAGCCCACTCTCGATTTTTTAATAAATCCCTCATATTTTTCCCGGCCTGTTTATCTCAGCCCACTCAGAAATTCTTATATAAAATCACTAAATCCTTTTGCCCCAAGCCCGTTACTTTAGCCTCAGGCCGTTCCTTTTTCCAAGCCCACACTTTTCTTTTAAAACAAAAATTTCCTTATAAATCCCCGGCCCAAATCTATTATCAGCCCACACAGTTTTTAAATCCCTATATAAAATTCAACCTTCAGCCATTAGTATTTCCTCAGCCCATTAGTATTTCCTCAGCCCACTTCATTTTTGGGAATCAATTGTTTTTAAAACGGCCTGTTTCTCACCTACAGCCCACGATTTTTATTAAAGGAAATTGTTATTAAAATAAACCAAGCCCAATTTCCCTTTTCCCTCACTCACCCATACACTGTTCATCTTCTCCTTCAAATATTTCCCAACGGTAACCTCCGTGACTCGCGCGCGCGACCCGCCTCCTCCGCCGTCGCCCACGCCCTCGCCCTGCCGTTGCCCCCACGTTGTCAACAGTGTCGCCCTCATCTCTCTCTTACTCACCTCGTCTCCTCATCTCCCACCTCTACTTTCACCGAGCCCAAAAACGCGAGCACCCAAAAACCTCCATCGAAACCACTTTATCTCACCGACGGCGATCACCCATCTTTTCGACAACCCCGCTCACTCCTCCTCTGCCAACCTTCTCCTCCACGACTCCTCCCTTCATCACCCGAGCACCCACCAACTCGAGACCCGACCCACTGCGACCAATCTCGACCACCTCACCCCATCGACGCCGGTGAACCCCCATCTCATCTGAACCATCCATCGACCTTCCACACCCTCAGCAGCACTCTCATCTCTTCAGACCCGACCCCCACTACTCCCCATCTCTCTCCAAAACCTTTCTTCCCAAATAATTTTCCCCACTGTGAAACTGCCCTATACACGCCGCCGGAGCGACGCCGTCGACCGTCGGCAACTCCAATACACTCGCTGTGGATCATCAAACATCCATCAACGTCTAGTGGCTGTGCAAACGACTCCGGACAACCCCGACGCGAGATCCACATCTAGATCGAGGCTCGCGGGAATCCGATACGTGGCGTATATCGCGCGTTCGCGACGACACGGTGGCCGTACGACCCCGAGGCGTTCTCCAGGCAAGTGTTTACTTGCTTCATGCTAAATTATTAGTGGTACAACCTTAAAATCATATAAATTAAAACTTACCGAATAACTAAATATATTGTGACGTATGTGTTCGATGTATGATCCCAATGGTAATATTTGTCTAATTTGACGGTAACCTATACGTTCTGTTGGCCCTTTTAATGATATATAACGTGTGCGAAATTCGCTGGAAAATACGATTGTTCGTGACAAAAAGTGATACCCCCATATATGTTGTTTAAACTAGAACTCTTTCGTACCTGAAAACGAATAAAATCACCATAAATCATATACATATTGGAAAGCTGCGTTCGAGGGCTTAAATCGAAGCCGACTCGATGAACTTTAATCCTATGTAAATTCCTGATCATTTCTGTTATGTAACCATGAAGATAATTGGATCGGAACACGACTCTGGACTGCAGTCCAGAGCGTTTCTGATTAGTGTGTTCTGTCTAAAGTCCTGCGTCCCCGTGTTTCCTGAAATCGCATGATACGGAACTTTACAGTAGTTATAATATATTTCCGTTAGTGAAAGAAAACAAGTGGTTTCATTCCGATTCATCGCAGTTTGTTATTTTAAACCTATTTTAAAAGGGCAGAACGTAAAGCTGTTCAGAACACTTTCTGAAATGACATTTGAGATTAAACTGTGTATAACTTTCAACATACAGATGCGATTGAGAATCCGTCTATTGCGTTGAATACTTTATCGAAAACCCTAAATTTCATCTAACTGTGACATCGCTAAATTCTGAGCCCAACTGGGCGCAATTCGTGTCGCGAAACAGGCGTTCAGTTCTGAAATTGAAATTCCAGCCGCGAACACTTAAACTGGAACAGTTATATCTTGAAAACCGAAACTCCGATTGAACTGAAACAAATTTTGATGAATTACTGACTGATTGTTCTATATATCTTACCTACACCATTTTCGCTGAATTCGTAATATATTATTTGTGCAATTTATTTTAGTTCATGACATGCATGCTAATTCATAACATACAGAGCTTATTGGTAGCATACAATACATATATCATACCCTTGTCAGATACATAGAGTTAGTGCGTGTGGACATTGCATTATCGTGCGTGATAGATGTTGGTTTAGGAGTGACGAGTACACCAATGGAAAGTGAATATTCGTGACAGTGATTGATACAGTGGACAGTGATGAAACCGTACCATTGGTATACTCGTACACAACTAGATCAATATCTTAAATAGTGTAACCTGGGGAAAAAGGGGAAATCAAAGTGGAAAGAGTATCGTATTTAGCGGGACCGTGTTTAGAGGATGATCATTCGAACCGTGATACTTATACGTGTAGGACAGGATCTAGCGATCCGGCTGACAGGGTTATGTCCCGGGCATGTGGGCCGCTGTCTCGGGTATGTACGAGACTCCTGTTAAACATGATCCTCCTTCCACTATGTGATTTCAAACATGACCTAGAGACCGATAGGGACACATAACATATTCTGCATCATATTGTGACATAGTGATTACTTGCATTATTTCTCATACCAGTATTACTTCATTTACCTGTTTCATCTGATTATAACAATATTATTATTTGTGTCGCTCTGACGACCTGAGTATGCATGCTCAGATTCCGCGGGAGGACCAGCACAGGAGACGGAGCTACCCTTCGAGTTCACAGAGATATAGTCTGGTGTACTCCCTATCTTTATTGTTTTCTTAGAGTGAACGTGATATTGAACTTGGTTAGTTATCGTTCTTATTATCTGTAATTTGTGAACAATGGGATTTTAATGTAATAAATTAGTGATGTGATTCCTTTAATACTGTGCTTTATTTACTGATTACCATGTAGTGCTAGAAGCCGAAGTGTGACTACGGCAGGATGATTCCTTGACCGTAGGAGCATGGCTGGCCTAGTCATCCCTCGTTTTCCGTATTTTGGGAAGCGGGGCGTGACATGGTTTAGTTGGTATCAGAGCCTGTGTTGGGTATCAAGGAATAACATTAACTATGCAATATTACGTTATTCTTGTTTCACTACTCTTAATTTCCATCCTTGAATCTGATCCTATCCTTTTGAATCTTCCAGTGATATAACGTCCCCGAATGACCCCTCCTCGGACTCCAGCTCTCAGGACCGCACGGAAAGAATACTCAGTGCACTGACCACTCTCGCGGAAGCTCAGGAGAGGAAGACAGATTTGCTTACTGAGGGACTCAGGGCGATTACCGCCGCAGGAGGACCCTCCGCACTTATTACCGCCCCCGAGGGCGCTACTCCACCAGCTTATCAGGCTAGGACTGGTACTGTGTCAGACTTCCGACGGTTACACCCAGCTGCGTTCACAGGGCTAGCTGAACCCCTTGAGGCTGAACAATGGCTAGTGAACATGGAGAATTTATTGACAGCTGCCAGGGTTCCAGAGGAAGACAGAGTGGATGTGATAAAGATACAATTAGAAGACGAGGCCCGTACATGGTGGTCAGTAGAAGAAAGCAGACTTGAAGGGCCGATCGAATGGAGCAAGTTTAAGGAGTGCTTCTTAGATCATTATTTTCCTCCCACAGCCAAGGCAGAAATGGAGGAAAAGTTTATCCTTTTAAAGCAGAATGGACGCCCAGTGGACATTTATGCGGCAGAGTTCAACCGTCTGAGCCGCTTTGCTCCATACATGGTCAAATCAAAAGTCACCAGGGCCAGACGTTTCCTTCAGGGGTTAGATTTTGAGTTGCAGCAGCTGATTGCGTCGTTGGATCTACAGACTTTCGCACAGGTACTCAACGCGGCGAGAGTTCAGGAGCAATTGATTAACAAGTTCAGGAGACCGCCAGTCGTCCCAGCACGTACCCACGCGCCTTCTCGGGGAACTATACCGGTTCACAGAGCAGGGACGACGCAAATGAAGCGCCCGTTTGTACCACAGCATCGCCCCCAGAGACAGGGCGTAACTTGCGGCTATTGCGGTAGAGGAGGGCATACCCAGAAGGACTGTCGCCGTGCTAAGGGACAGTGTTTGATTTGCGGCTCCAGTCAGCACAGGATTAACAGTTGTCCTGAGCGAGCAGAGATACAAGGAAGTTCTGGACCGCCACAGCAGAGACCGCAGGAACAGAGACAGCCATTTACAGGTCGCGGTCAGGGACGGGCTTTCACCTTGACCGCTGAGCAGGCAGAGGCATCAGGAGACGTGGTCACAGGTACTCTACTTGTACATTCCTTGCCAGCTAGAATACTTTTTGATTCAGGAGCATCGCATTGTTTCTTGTCTGAGCATTTCACAAATACACACTCAATACCACATGAACCACTAACCAAGGGATGGGAAATTCATACGGGTAATGGCATTATTATCTCTAGTCGAGAATGTAGATTATGCCCGGTTGTAGTGTGTGGCAGGGAATTCTATGCGAATTTTCTCCTAATTGGGACAGGCAGTTACGACGCAATTCTCGGGATGGATTGGATGAGCACTTTCCATGCAGTTATCGATTGTCGTGCAAGGAAGGTGATCTTCCGCATCCCTAATCACCCGGAGTTCATTTTCGAGGGCGGAAGCGAATCTTTGGAGCCAGCTAAGTATAGAGCCAAGCCCAAGGAACTGACAGCTATGGAGGTTGATAAGAGCCCGGCCCCAGAAATTATTCGGGACTTTCTAGACGTATTTCCTGAAGATCTACCAGGTCTACCACCTCCTCGAATTTTGGAGTTCTCAATCGATTTGATTCCAGGTACAGCCCCAGTATCCAGAGTCCCATACAGAATGGCACCAGTTGAGTTGGCGGAATTAAAGAAGCAGGTTGAAGAACTGTTGGAGAAGGGATTTATTCGGCCAAGCGCTTCACCGTGGGGTGCACCAGTTCTATTGGTAAAGAAGAAGGATGGATCGCTGCGAATGTGCATAGATTACCGGGAGCTGAACAAGGTCACAATAAAGAACAAGTACCCAATCCCGCGTATCGATGACCTATTCGATCAGCTAAGTGGAGCCAAGGTTTTCTCGAAGTTGGACCTCCGTTCTGGATATCATCAAATCAGAATAGCAGCCGAGGATGTATGCAAGACGGCTTTCAGGACCCGATACGGGCATTACGAGTTCCTTGTGATGCCGTTCGGTGTTACCAATGCCCCAGCAATATTCATGGATTTAATGAACAGGGTGTTCGCAAAATACTTAGACACGTTCGTCGTTGTGTTTATCGACGACATACTTGTCTACTCGAAGACCTGGGAAGAGCATGCTGAACATTTGCGCACGGTTCTACAAATTCTTCGGGAAGAGAAACTGTATGCGAAGCTGAGCAAGTGTGAATTTTGGCTTGACAAGGTACAGTTTTTGGGACATATTGTTTCGGGCGAAGGCATCTCGGTGGACCCGGCAAAGATAGAATCTGTCAGAGATTGGCCGACGCCGAAATCTGTAGCAGAGATCAGGAGTTTTCTGGGATTGGCAGGTTATTATCGGAGGTTCGTCCAAGATTTCTCAAGGATTGCAGAACCATTGACGCGGCTGACACGGAAGGACGTGCCGTTTACATGGACAGAGGAGTGCACTCAGGCATTCGACACACTAAAGCAGAAATTAACCACGGCGCCTATTCTTACTGTACCAGATAATTCAGGTGGTTTAGTGATACACAGTGATGCCTCAGGGAAGGGTTTAGGCTGTGTTTTGATGCAGCACGGCCGAGTGGTTGCTTACGCCTCTCGACAACTGAGAAACCACGAGAAGAACTACCCTACGCACGACTTGGAGTTAGCTGCGGTAGTTTTTGCATTAAAGATTTGGAGGCACTATCTTTTGGGTGAGAAAGTGGAGATATACACGGATCATAAGAGCTTGAAATATGTATTCACTCAGAAGGAACTGAACATGAGGCAGCGCCGATGGCTAGAGCTAATGGCAGATTATGATCTGGACCTTCAGTATCACCCGGGGAAGGTCAATGTTGTACCAGATGCGCTCAGTCGCAAACCAGCGGTCATGATGTTGACCGATCAGAGGAGCATTATTGAGGATTTCCAGAGACTTGGACTTGAGGTCGTTACGCCGAACGCCCTAAGTCAATTTTGGCAACTACAGGTGCAATCTTCTCTAGTGGATCGTATCAAGATTGCACAAGCGGGTGATCCTCGATTGCAAAAGTTCAGAGAGCAAGTGGAAGCTGGATTGAGAACGGATTTGATTATACATGATGATGGCTCTCTGAGATTCGGTAGCAGACTCTGCGTACCTAAAGGTGATGTACGAGAAGAAGTGCTGACTGAAGTACACAGTTCAGCTTATTCTGTGCATCCAGGAGATACAAAAATGTATCAGGACCTAAAGCAGCACTTTTGGTGGAACGGAATGAAGCGGGAAATTGCGAGGTTCGTATCCAGATGCTTGGTATGTCAGCAGGTGAAGGCGGAACATCAGAGAACAGCAGGATTGTTACAACCATTACCGATACCTGAATGGAAGTGGGAGCACATTACTATGGATTTTGTGACAGCCTTACCACGGAGCCCTAGAGGCAATAACGCTATTTGGGTTATCGTCGATCGTCTCACAAAAGCTGCACACTTTCTACCTTTCCGAGTGGGACAGTCAACAGAATCACTGGCAGAAAGATATATGCAGGAGATTGTGCGACTTCACGGTGTTCCAGTCAGCATTGTGTCAGACCGGGACACGAGATTCTTGTCACACTTTTGGAAGAGCTTACAGGAGAGTTTGGGAACCCGCCTCAAATTCAGCACAGCTTATCACCCATAGACGGATGGACAATCCGAGCGTACAATTCAGACGCTCGAGGATATGTTGAGAGCCTGTATGTTGGACTTTCAGGGTTCCTGGGAGGACCATCTGCACCTAGTCGAGTTTTCTTACAACAATAGTTATCAGGCTAGTATTCAGATGGCTCTTTTTGAAGCGCTATATGGGCGGAAGTGTCGATCCCCAGTATGTTGGGATGACGTGGGAGAACGAAGATTACTGGGCCCCGAACTCATCGTTCAGACAGTTGACAAGGTCCAAATGATCAGGCAGCGTATTAAGACGGCTCAGGATCGACAAAAGAGTTAGGCAGATACCAGCAGAAGGGCACTTGAGTTCGAAGTTGGAGATCATGTGTTCTTGAAGATTTTCCCTACTCGTGGAGTTATCAGATTCGGAAGTCGGGGAAAACTTAGTCCACGTTTTATCGGACCTTTTGAGGTGCTAGAGCGAGTAGGAGAGGTGGCCTATCGACTGGCCTTACCTCCATCGCTAGCTGGTGTGCACAATACCTTCCACGTGTCACAGTTGCGGCGTTACGTTCGAGATGAGAGCCATGTCCTGGACCATTCGGAGCTAGTTTTGGGAACCGATCTGTCATACGAGGAGCAACCTACTACCATTCTCGACCGCAGAGAGAAAGTGCTGAAGAATAAGGTCATTCCGTTAGTCCGAGTGTCTTGGGGCGGTCGTTCCCCAGGAGAATCCACCTGGGAGCGGGAGGAAGATATCCGTGATCGTTATCCACATCTTTTTGTTTAGCTCATTGTATTCTTATATCCTTGTTAAATTTCGAGGACGAAATTTTTGTTAAGGGGGGTATGATGTAAATCCCCGTTTCCTTCCTAAATGAATTTTCCTATTTTCTGAGTTCTAGAGATTACCTTATTCTGGTCCTCGTATATTTTCTATTTGGTTGTTAGGCTTAATATTTATATTTTCCAAACCCTAAAAGCCAAAACCCAAGATTTAAAACCAAAATTTTATCAATAAAATCCTAACCCTATATTTTAAAACCCTAAGCTTCAGCCCACAGGCACTTTACTTAATAAAATTTCTTAATAAATTTAACCCTTAGCCCATTCCCTTTTCCCTCAGCCCACTCTCGATTTTTTAATAAATCCCTCATATTTTTCCCGGCCTGTTTATCTCAGCCCACTCAGAAATTCTTATATAAAATCACTAAATCCTTTTGCCCCAAGCCCGTTACTTTAGCCTCAGGCCGTTCCTTTTTCCAAGCCCACACTTTTCTTTTAAAACAAAAATTTCCTTATAAATCCCCGGCCCAAATCTATTATCAGCCCACACAGTTTTTAAATCCCTATATAAAATTCAACCTTCAGCCATTAGTATTTCCTCAGCCCATTAGTATTTCCTAAGCCCACTTCATTTTTGGGAATCAATTGTTTTTAAAACGGCCTGTTTCTCACCTACAGCCCACGATTTTTATTAAAGGAAATTGTTATTAAAATAAACCAAGCCCAATTTCCCTTTTCCCTCACTCACCCATACACTGTTCATCTTCTCCTTCAAATATTTCCCAACGGTAACCTCCGTGACTCGCGCGCGCGACCCGCCTCCTCCGCCGTCGCCCACGCCCTCGCCCTGCCGTTGCCCCCACGTTGTCAACAGTGTCGCCCTCATCTCTCTCTTACTCACCTCGTCTCCTCATCTCCCACCTCTACTTTCACCGAGCCCAAAAACGCGAGCACCCAAAAACCTCCATCGAAACCACTTTATCTCACCGACGGCGATCACCCATCTTTTCGACAACCCCGCTCACTCCTCCTCTGCCAACCTTCTCCTCCACGACTCCTCCCTTCATCACCCGAGCACCCACCAACTCGAGACCCGACCCACTGCGACCAATCTCGACCACCTCACCCCATCGACGCCGGTGAACCCCCATCTCATCTGAACCATCCATCGACCTTCCACACCCTCAGCAGCACTCTCATCTCTTCAGACCCGACCCCCACTACTCCCCATCTCTCTCCAAAACCTTTCTTCCCAAACAATTTTCCCCACTGTGAAACTGCCCTATACACGCCGCCGGAGCGACGCCGTCGACCGTCGGCAACTCCAATACACTCGCTGTGGATCATCAAACATCCATCAACGTCTAGTGGCTGTGCAAACGACTCCGGACAACCCCGACGCGAGATCCACATCTAGATCGAGGCTCGTGGGAATCCGATACGTGGCGTATATCGCGCGTTCGCGACGACACGGTGGCCGTACGACCCCGAGGCGTTCTCCAGGCAAGTGTTTACTTGCTTCATGCTAAATTATTAGTGGTACAACCTTAAAATCATATAAATTAAAACTTACCGAATAACTAAATATATTGTGACGTATGTGTTCGATGTATGATCCCAATGGTAATATTTGTCTAATTTGATGGTAACCTATACGTTCTGTTGGCCCTTTTAATGATATATAACGTGTGCGAAATTCGCTGGAAAATACGATTGTTCGTGACAAAAAGTGATACCCCCATATATGTTGTTTAAACTAGAACTCTTTCGTACCTGAAAACGAATAAAATCACCATAAATCATATACATATTGGAAAGCTGCGTTCGAGGGCTTAAATCGAAGCCGACTCGATGAACTTTAATCCTATGTAAATTCCTGATCATTTCTGTTATGTAACCATGAAGATAATTGGATCGGAACATGACTCTGGACTGCAGTCCAGAGCGTTTCTGATTAGTGTGTTCTGTCTAAAGTCCTGCGTCTCCGTGTTTCCTGAAATCGCATGATACGGAACTTTACAGTAGTTATAATATATTTCCGTTAGTGAAAGAAAACAAGTGGTTCATTCCGATTCATCGCAGTTTGTTATTTTAAACCTATTTTAAAAGGGCAGAACGTAAAGCTGTTCAGAACACTTTCTGAAATGACATTTGAGATTAAACTGTGTATAACTTTCAACGTACAGATGCGATTGAGAATCCGTCTATTGCGTTGAATACTTTATCGAAAACCCTAAATTTCATCTAACTGTGACATCGCTAAATTCTGAGCCCAACTGGGCGCAATTCGTGTCGCGAAACAGGCGTTCAGTTCTGAAATTGAAATTCCAGCCGCGAACACTTAAACTGGAACAGTTATATCTTGAAAACCGAAACTCCGATTGAACTGAAACAAATTTTGATGAATTACTGACTGATTGTTCTATATATCTTACCTACACCATTTTCGCTGAATTCGTAATATATTATTTGTGCAATTTATTTTAGTTCATGACATGCATGCTAATTCATAACATACAGAGCTTATTGGTAGCATACAATACATATATCATACCCTTGTCAGATACATAGAGTTAGTGCGTGTGGACATTGCATTATCGTGCGTGATAGATGTTGGTTTAGGAGTGACGAGTACACCAATGGAAAGTGAATATTCGTGACAGTGATTGATACAGTGGACAGTGATGAAACCGTGCCATTGGTATACTCGTACACAACTAGATCAATATCTTAAATAGTGTAACCTGGGGAAAAAGGGGAAATCAAAGTGGAAAGAGTATCGTATTTAGCGGGACCGTGTTTAGAGGATGATCATTCGAACCGTGATACTTATACGTGTAGGACAGGATCTAGCGATCCGGCTGACAGGGTTATGTCCCGGGCATGTGGGCCGCTGTCTCGGGTATGTACGAGACTCCTGTTAAACATGATCCTCCTTCCACTATGTGATTTCAAACATGACCTAGAGACCGATAGGGACACATAACATATTCTGCATCATATTGTGACATAGTGATTACTTGCATTATTTCTCATACCAGTATTACTTCATTTACCTGTTTCATCTGATTATAACAATATTATTATTTGTGTCGCTCTGACGACCTGAGTATGCATGCTCAGATTCCGCGGGAGGACCAGCACAGGAGACGGAGCTACCCTTCGAGTTCACAGAGATATAGTCTGGTGTACTCCCTATCTTTATTGTTTTCTTAGAGTGAACGTGATATTGAACTTGGTTAGTTATCGTTCTTATTATCTGTAATTTGTGAACAATGGGATTTTAATGTAATAAATTAGTGATGTGATTCCTTTAATACTGTGCTTTATTTACTGATTACCATGTAGTGCTAGAAGCCGAAGTGTGACTACGGCAGGATGATTCCTTGACCGTAGGAGCATGGCTGGCCTAGTCATCCCTCGTTTTCCGTATTTTGGGAAGCGGGGCGTGACAATATTGAAGAAGGGAACTCGGCCGTCCGGACGAGTCCGGCCTGCGGCGCCGGCCCGAGTCAGGCCGAGTCAGGGCATGGGGAGGTCGGGGGTCCTCTAGTGTAGCCTCTGGTATATTTAGTTTTTAAAGTGTAGTGGGAAAATCTGGAGTTATCTTGTGTGGACTGTTGGGCTTTCATAAAATTTAAAACAAAATAAATATTAAAAATAATGTGGGGTATGGAATTTGAACTCTGATGGCTTGGTTCAGCAGTGCAAGATATTACTAATGAGTTACAAGCCCCTTCTTGTAATTAAATTGCTAATCAATTACTTAAGTCTTATGCTCAGGTAATAAATACCCCTTTATGAATTTTTAAAAAAATATTTGAAAAAAATTTGTATAGGAAAAAGTGTATAAGAAAATTAGAGTTGTTACATTCTACCCTCCTTATAAAAATTTCGTCCTCGAAATTTGTAAAAGGAAAGTGTAACAAATCCAAGAAAAGTTTGGTGCTGGTGTGCTGACAGTATGTGAAAAATAACAAGGTGGTGCAAGGGTTTTAAAAATGTGAAGAATGTGTGAAGGAATGAAAGAATGCGGAGGTTTTGGTAAAATTGTAAAAGAAGTGAGGGAATTTTGGGTTAGGACAGATTCAAAATATATGATTCAAAGAATAAGAAATGATGGGATTAAAGGAACATAATTGTAAAGAATGTTTTAGTTGCTGGTTCTTGTGTTTTATATTGCTTAGGGTTCCATACAGCTCGGACCTGCATAGGCCACCAAAAAAACCTGTCACGCCCCGCTTCCCGGTGTACGGCGAAGGGGACGCGACTGGCCCGCTACGTATTTACTCAGAAGCAAATACGCTAAGCGTAACTAAGCAATATAAAAGAAAATACACAAGAGGCAAGCTATAATAAAAGCAGCAACTTTTATTTATTAACATTCTTTTGTACAATGCATGAAAAGGAACTACAACTGAAATAAAACGATGCCTAAACAATGGCATAACAGGAGATGAAAAGTACTGAATGGAAAATATACAATGAAACTAGAGCTCTGGTTTTTCAGCAAACTGGTCCAAGTCTTCTGCAGATGGCTCGATCTCCGCTGGATCCAAACCACCTGATGACATTCAAAGAAGAAAGAAATAGAATGTCGTCAGCGAACAGGTCGCTCGGTAAGTCCCAAAGATAAGAGAGAAATAGACAGAGAGTAAGAGAGAGAGAGAGAGTAGCTTTTAATGTTGTATTATAATATTGTAATGTTGTATTAACGCTGTTGTTTGTAGCCTGGTACAGAAGATGCCAGTGTATACGATGGGAGTCCCACTTACACCGGGGACCTTGGTAACCTGTAGTACAAGGCTCCGTCTATAATACCACGGAACAACGGCATGCATGTAATTACGTCTTAAGTGACCACCTCGTGCCATCTTTAACATATTCCGTATCAGTCTACCCCTTAAACCCCGTAGTGTTTTGATTGTATTGTTGTATTGTATTGTATAGTTGGATGACTGACCAAAACCATGATATCAGTAAACGGATGTAACTGCATAATCATGTAAATGGAATAACTGGATAATGGATGTATATCCATGGTTTGATTCAGTCAAGTTGTATAGATTGATAACTGGATTCATGGATTAATGTGTTCATATTGGATTGGAATATTGTAGATTGTAGATTATACTTGAATCATATTCAAGTCAGATATAATCAGACTCAAACCCGAGTCAGACAATTAGAAATGTAAATCGACGTTTTGATTATTTCTTAAACCTATATTTACTAGGGTCCTTAGGGTAATTTATAAAACTTGAGGGGGTTTTATGTAAAATATATTTTATATACTTTTCAAAATACTCCCCAAGCATTTATTATTCGTCTTTAGAGTTGTAATGAGTGTGGATTTTATATTGTGATATTTCTAGTGAAAATATCCTAGTTTCATAAATAAAGGTATTTATTTGTAATATTGATTTGTTTGAAGTTCATGGTATTTTAGTGTAAAATTTATTCTTGTGATTTTTAGAAAAAGGTGGAATATTTATATCATAACAAAATAAATGTTTTAATGATAAATATACATATATTTATACAAACATAATTTTAATAAATATTTTATATTCTAAAAATCTCATTTTCTTAAGATCGTATTTTAAATCTTTTGAGACCGAATGCTCCTTGCGGAGGTCTGAATCTCGCACTACTAAGCCCGAGAATGTGCGATAATCCGCACCATCCCGAATAGGTTCCCCAAGGTGGGTTGTAGCGGCACTTTGCAAAAATTGTAAAATACTAAATTCTTTAGAAAACGGTTTTATAAAGTAAAAGATATTTATTTGTAAAAATGTCAATTTTCCGTATTTTAGATTCTAGGGTTTCCTAAGTGAACTAGCCTATTTCTAAATGATCTAAACGACAAGTTGTTAGATGCCTCAAATCGCCTCTTCACCGCCAATTGTGGTCAGATAAGTACAAATGAGGAAAGGAGAGATCCGCTCATGAATCACCGTGAGTCGGGCCTTTTAAAGTTATCTTTCTCACTTGCCTAGCCTAAACACCACAAAGTCAGGTTTAGATAAACGACCGATGTGCACAACTTATCGTATTTTCCTAATAAGAGATATTTATTTAAAAGTGTATCAACTCTAAATCTTTTAGACATAGTTTTATTAAGTATATGGTATTTAAATGTAAATTATTGTTTTCTCGTATTCTAAGATTTCAATGGTATCGTATTAGGTTGTATGTAAGTGTGTGAGGAGGTAGGTCGTTACTTCGTGATGTACTATAAATGTATAGCAAGTTTGATGGTGTTAAATGAAAGAGTGAAACATTGTGGTATTTAAGCGAAAAATACGGTAAATTGAGAAAGCTATCATTTCATGTGGTGAAACTTGTTCAAATTCTTTGATTAGTGTTTAGTAGTCAACATAAGGATGTCTAATTATGATTGCATTAGTGAGAAGTGAAATTTATAGAAAACCGAATCGGAAATCGGATTTGTTCCGATTCCGTCGGGTTTGTAATTCCGTATTTTCTTTAATAGGGAAGAGAGAGATAGAAAGGGATTTACGGGTTTTGATTAACCAAGGGAGTGAGGGGGGAACTAAAGGGATTGTCGATGCGTTGCGTCGTCGCCGGTATTTCCTAAAAACGTCGCCGGAATTTCGTCGGAGCTTCGCCGCGAGTTTGTTTTCAAAGTACACATCTTTTGGAAAATTTTGAGAGAGTGAGTTTAGGATTTTTGGGATGAGAGGGTAGAGGGGAGGGGGTGTATTTATAGGATAGGATAGGGGTAGGGTAGGTGAAAGGTTTTTAAATTAAAAAAATGTAAAAATGTATAAAATCATTAAAAATTGGAGTAAATAGGGTATATGAAAGGTTTTAATGTAAAAATGTATTAAAAATCATTATAATGGAGTAAATGGGGATTTCAAAGGTCTCTGAAACCGATCTAGGAATTTGAAGTGTACAGGGGGTTTAGAAGATGAAGAGACACAATATTGAAGAAGGGAACTCGGCCGTCCGGACGAGTCCGGCCGGCGGCGCCGGCCCGAGTCGGCCGGTCCGCCGGCCGACTCGGTCGAGTCAGGCCGAGTCAGGTGGGGGGTCTTCTAGTGTAGCCTCTGGTATATTTAGTTTTTAAAGTGTAGTTGGAAAATCTGGAGTTATCTTGTGTGGACTGTTGGGCTTCCATATAATTTAAAACAAAATAAATATTAAAAATAATGTGGGGCATGAAATTTGAACTCTAATGGCTTGGTTCAGCAGTGCAAGATATTACCAATGAGCTACAAGCCCCTTCTTATAATTAAATTGCTAATCAATTACTTAAGTCTTATGCTCGGGCAATAAATATCCCTCTATGGATTTTTAAAAAAATATTTGAAAAAAAATTGTATAGGAAAAAGTGTATAAGAAAATTAGGGTCGTTACACTCGTCCCGAGCTCCAGGCCGAGGCTGTTTTTCTCGGCCCTCCGACCATGGCCACCGCTCACAGGCGTAACCACCGCTCCGCGAATCTCGCCATGCGCAGATTCTACGCCAGCAACATCCCACGTTCCACGCCATTACGATCCCCATTAATGGGCGATCCGTTCTCTACGCGGGCGTGACGTCGAGGGTGTAACTGCCGGCGAGATTCTCGCGCCTGTTGCTGCATGCCGCCACCGCTATATAAACCCCCATCACATAGGGGTCAAGTAAGCCATTCTTTACTCTTCTAAGCCGTTACTCTGCTCGGATCTCGTCACTAACTTGATCGTCGGAGGGTCCTTGGTGGTACCAAGCCATCCCGGGACTTCTTTGCTGGTACTCGGCACCAAACTCCTCATACCACCTCTTCCACTAAAATCCATTGAGACCCACACGCAACAGAAGATAACCACCTAAGTCCACCGGGAGATCAACGGAAGACAACATCTGACGGAGATCCAAAAAGGACCTCCATCAGATTAGATGTTGCGGTTGGGAGGCGGAAAGTAAGTTTACCGGGAATTCTTGCATTCTCATATCTTCCCAAGATAGCAAATGCTATTCTCTTCGAATCCTCACCCACAATGTACACCTGTTTTTGCTTGCTCATTCAATTAATTCTCTCATTTAGCCCATTGATGGGTAACTCATGAGGAAGATCGAGCCCTCTTCCATTTATGAGAGGATTGCTAATTTATCGCACCTATTATCTCAAAAAAATTAATTCTCCCAAATACATACATGATAAATATGCCGTCTTGATTTGTGATGCAAAAGTCTTCGATGTGATGCTGCCCGAGGAGAGAAACGAATATGCGCAGAAGCTGTTTGATGAAATGATTGCCTGAAAATTTGCAACTACACGAGCTGATTTTGGTTTCGTTAAAGTGAAAAACTAGTTTGGCTATATGTAAATAAATTAATTGCTATGTCTTCCAGCCAAAAAACGGAGCATTTTGGATGCTTAGCCAGAAAGAGCTGGGTGCTCTTCTTTCTGGACCGGATGCCAATGGACCCAGATGCCAGATTGTTGGGTGCACTTCTTTGTGCATGCAAATTTTTTAGCAATATCAATTCAGGTGAACAAATCGATAATAGTGTTATTTTACTTCTTTACTATTATAACTAGAACACATATGAGTATCCAAAAAGTTTCTCCATATTTTAATAAGTCAATTCAAAAAAATGAGAAAAATCCATCATGAATCTCTAGCCCCAAAGCATGCCGACTCATACACTTAATCTCATGAATTTACCTTTTTATCGTTTAACATTCAAATGCAATAATAGTTGTTCAAAGTGGTTCAATTTTTTTCAAAAAAAACCCATAATAATTAACATATTTGTAAAAAATAGTTTAAACATGTCGACAACCTAAGAAATATTTCTACATAGCTTATTAATGAATCATATTAATTTTTAAAAGTATATAAATACCTTATATTTAACTAAAGTTATGTATTTATGTAATTACATTCATAATAGAACTTTTCTTAGATATTCGTTTCCATCGCATTTCTTTTCAATTTTACCATATGCAATACAATACTTTTGAAAAACCAAATTGGTGTTAATTTAGATATTTGTTATTGTTACATAAAAATACAAAAAACACTTGTTCTTTTTATGGAAATTAGATTTCATATATTTCAAAAAATAATTATACATATGTATTTTGTGCCTATATTTCATACACACATCTAAGTATGTACATGTGCCTCGCAAGCGCAAAATCCTAGTTGAGTTAGACCTGAACAATTACGGGCGGTATGTTTTGTTGGCTAAATCTCTGTCCATCAGCTTGAGTGATATGTTGAGTTGGTTCGTGCTTTGAATTAGTTTTTGTGAAAGAAATTTGATGCTAAGTATTGGTGATGAGGAGAAGAGAGTTTTTCTTTACAAGGCTTGCAATTGGATTTGGGTTGTTAAGGAGAAGGAAAGGGTAAATGGTGTGCACTTCAAAGAACTCGATGGTGTTTCATGAGGGGAGCAGGCTTTTGTCGAGGGTTTTTGATTGTGAGATTGTGGCGAGGAACCCGAAGGTTCCATTGTTTTAGGAATGGGGAATTGTGGGTTGAGATTTCTAGCTTGGTGAAAGTGTAATGGAGATGTTTGTAGAGAAAGAAACTGAGAAATTGTTGGCGGTACGTGTTGCTCAACATACGCTAAACTAGCTGCGAACAAGCTGATAAAGTGCTCAAATTATGACAGGAGCTCACAGGTTCAAGATTAATTTGCGGTAAACAATATATAGTTGAAGCAGATCAACGTTTGGAGAAACCCCAAGGTGAGTGTATTCCCTACTAAATTTTTTCAAGTCTTGTATAATTCATAGTTCTAAGATCATCATGAAGGAGCTCATCATGAAGGAGAAAATAGAAATAAAGAATTTATGGGCTACGCTTGAGATTTTGAGCTCATTTACAGCCTAGAAAATTTGCAAAATAATAATCTGAAAATATATTCTGATCATTTATAAAGCTTTTACAAATTGGGAATTTTGGGAGATTGCAGTGTATATATTAGTAAAGCTTATGAAATATGCCCCAATTACATATGATATATCGATATCAAATAACAAAAATACTCATTTTGGTCTTGAGAATTATTTTTTATCTTACTGTGGAGGAGAATTTATTTCTAAAATTATTCAGTTTGCATACTAAATAACTCGCAAATCACGCATTTCAATAAGTTAACGAACGATGCATTTTGTTCCGGGGTAAAAGTATATTTGAACTCCTGATTCATAACTTTATCAGGTAATTATGTTACAACAACAAGAATATTTTTTGTTCCGAGTGCCCATTACTGTAGCTCCCCTAAACCTCATCAGATAGCACAAATTCATATACAAATACAGGACACACACGATATGAGATGGATTCACGGATTCACAGTTTTTCGGAAGTCTAGGAGACATGCTTAATTTTTGTTGTTTAAATATATCTACTCAATACAAATCTAAAACAAGAACTGAATAAATTTTTAGCGTTGATGCATAAGTCGATGTCTTAGCGATATATACACGTTTACAACATTTGGTATACTAGATAAAGTTTAGGACGTGCCACATATTAAATTATATCCCTAACGAATCCGAAAGAATCCAATATTGATATGAATTCATTACAGATATATATCCTCGACAAGGAATCCATCATATAAATAACAAACAAGCCCAAGCTCTTGACTTGGAGAACAGACAATTGTAGGGACCATTATTACTTGGTTCCAACAAAATATAAATCCCAAGGACCAGAATCAGATTCAAGGGTAAACACAAAGCCAACACATTCTTCCTTCCAACTTCCTTTCCTTTATTCTCATCTTTCTTCACCAACAATCATTCCGCTATACTCCCATATATAAAACACAAAGAAGATTTCATAAGTTGGCAGACGACAGTAATATCCAAAAGAATGGATCAAGAAACAAAACAAGATATCTGTTCCAGGCTCCATGCTTATCTTAAATCCACGTGCTTTGGCCGCCGCCTTCGTCTTTTGATCAACTCTCCAACTCAATCTTATAACACAAACGTGACTGTTGTTGTATCACGGAGCTCGCGCGGATCGAGCCCCGGAAAATCAAGTGCCGTTCAGTTGTATAGTGGGACTCAACTTGATCCTAGTAAGAACTCATACCATATCTCTTAAATGTCGTTGGCACGACACCAAAATTCCGAAGTTATGATGAGGGCATATGTATATATTTTTTATATTTTTAAATGCCACTGCGGGTTGATTTCCCTATTTATAGGCTGAAACCTGAGCTTTGGAGCAGCTGATTCTTTTATTAAAAAAAAATAATCTACTTTAATAAATGTCGAGTGGAATTTGAATATAAGTTGCCCAGATGCCATCTTAAGCTCCTGCAAGGCCGCAACTATACGACCCTGAAGCTGTGATGAGGGTTAAAGGATATATTTTTATATTCTGACAATATCTATCCACTATTGTAATGCAAACTCATAAGGGTTTTCCAATTGATTAGAGTTCAAGGAGAAGGTGCCTTGCGTGTCCCCTCTTTTCACAGGCAACACATGACGGAAAAAATTACACAAACACCCTTTAATATACATGATAGATTTAAGTGAATTTATGTACATTGTGGAAATTTTATTGCACAACATGAGAAGGTATGCTGGCTCATTGTACATATTTAAAAGGCTAAAGTTCACTAAAATACCATAGGATTCAGATAAATGCCATCTACTTTGTGAATTGCTAATAAATTCCATGAAGCAAACATACAATACCATAAGCTTTTGGTGTTATTCAATTTTATACCTTACCGTGTTTTTGGCAAGAGGTTTCTTACATTTATTATTTTGCAGAATGCAGCGTGTGGCATTAAACTGAAACATGGCCAAAACCAGTACTATTTATCTGAAAATTGTTTAATTTACGGCATTTAACTGCAATTTATAAAGTATGTAGTATCTATCAGATAAATGCTGAAAATCATGGCATTCTGGTAAAAAATTAGCCTTTTAAAAGATAATTCTCATCTAGTAAAAGGAATGGCAATTTCTTTTAATCATTAACTACCTATAGGCTATAATCAAAACTTAACTGCAAGCCTTTCATGCAAATTGCAGAACACGTGCTTTGTTAGAACATCATATTTTACAAATCTATCCAATATCTTATGCAATACCTTACTTCATATACAAGCAAGTAACATGACTGCAACCTGTAATCAAGTTCTGCTTTTTTATGGCAGGCACAGGTAAAGGGAAGTTAAGCGGAGAATCGAGCCTTACAAATGGGAAGAACACAAAACATGGAGATGACAACACAATAACTTATCACGCCCCGTTCAATCTTGAATCTGATTTTGGAGTTCCTGGGGCAATCGTTGTTAAGAATGGCGACCGGAATGAATTTTTTCTTAGGTCTGTGATAGTTGAGGGAGAAGATGGCCAGAAAATCTATTTCAATTGCAACTCATGGGTTTATCCGGTGAAAAAAACCAATGCTGACCGCCTCTTCTTTTCCAATACCGTGAGTGTCATTATTTCTTCTTGTTGATGAAACTGAGTATTTAAAATTTAAAAGAGTCCCCTTTTTTAATTTCTTTTTCTTCTTGATGAATGAAATTTTTAACCATGGATTTTCTGATCAGGATAAATACTACAATTTATTACTAAGCAAGTTACTAATTTCTATCTAGTAGACAGAATATTTTGGTAGCTTCATATACATTGTTTTGTTTATTTTATCCAAATGCAATTTTTAGTTTACCTTATACATTTAGCATACGTCATATGCAATTTTTATAGGCACTCTTGTGTCAATCTACAGAGCTGTCTACCAAGCGAAACACCGGTAGCTCTGCTATCGCTTCGACAAGAGGAGCTTGTAAATTTGAGGGGAAATGGTAGAGGAGAGAGGAAGGAATGGGAGCGTGTTTATGACTACGATCGATACAATGATCTTGGTGATCCTGAAAAGGGCCAACACCATATTAGACCAGTGCTTGGGGGTTCTAAGACTTATCCATACCCTCGTCGTGGTAGAACAGGACGCCCTCTTAGCAATAAAGGTATGATGTTGAAACAATTTTAATATATCACACCAAAATAATTTTGTACTATCGTGTGCTTCCGTGTTAGCGAGAGATAGGTTGCGAACAGATTAGTTTCAACAGAAAGAAAATTTGTTCATGGTGTCTATGGGGTTGATTCAAAATTATTTGCTAATTTATAGAATTCTAAGCAAAAAAGTTATTTTCTAATTTATAGAAATATAAGCATACAATTTTTTTGCTTAATAAAAGAAAAAGAGTTTGAATCAAACTTGTTGGCCTTGGGGCTAGTATGTGTGAGCATTATCTAATTGATATGCAATCATGTTGGGAAAAGAAAACTTGCTTCAGCAAATTGTCCGTAACGGAATCAGAGTTCTCACTGCCGATGTCCTCCAATCCCTTGGATTCCACCTCCACCTTTTTGCCAACATATAGGGAAAGATCGATTTCTAAATCTACCGCTATGTGAATAATCCCTTTGTAAGGTATAAGTTTTACAATGTATGGGTTTAAAACCACTTTATGCTTTATGGATGTCTTTTACTTTTGATTGTAGCTATTTTTGATAAAGTGAAGGCCAGTTCCATACAAATCCTTCCCTCCAATTTTGGTGGCAATGTAAACTAAGTTTGTAACTTAAGCAGAAGGCTAGTTTAACTACTTGAATCAACTTTATCTCATACCTGATAATTTATTATAGATTTATACAAGATATTGCTCCTTTTATTGCTAAGGGTAAATTGTGTTGAGCATCCATGAAATTTAACCCTTTCTAAAATAAACCCATCAGACTCTATAAATTATAGATAACACCATACTTGTTGCAAGCACAACCAAGTTCTTACAAACACATACTTGTTGCAAGAAAGCTTTAAAATCTTGGTATTGGTGTGTTAATTTTTGAGGTCAGAATTGGCCGTCTTTGGCGGTATCGCCTAGATTGACTTCGAATATTGGAGCACCTATTGTTTGACTAAAAATAGCTATAAATAATTTGACATACTTTTTAGTAATTAATTATCTCTAGAATCATTTTTATTTGTAGAAATAACTATAAGGTTTTGACAATTTTTCAGTAATTGATGATGTCCAATATAACAATTACTAATAATAAGCCCATTAGCCCATTAATAACCACTATAACCCATTAATAAAATACTAAATCTCACTAATTTAATTGATAAACCTAATACCAAATATTAAAATCTCGGAATCACTACTCGGACAATCATTCTAGGGATCGGAGTCGGCCATCTCTGGTTGGGATCAGCTGTGAATTTTTTTTTGTTGTTGAATAATAGACCGCAACCTAATGCAAGCGGGGTTCGAACCCCAGACCTCCCGCTTAGCTGCAAGAAGGTTTTATCAGCTGAGATTTAAAAGCTGAGATTTATAACCATGGTTGCAAGCTCAAACAAACTCTAAATTTGCAATTGCAGATCGGATGACAGAGACAAGGCACAAGCTTATCAACCTAGATTTCTATGTGCCACCTGATGAGCGCTTCAGCCCGAACAAGCTCTCTGAGTTCATAACAAATTCACTCCAAGCGATACTCCACTTTGTGATCCCAGAAGTGAAGTCATTGTTTCAAGGAGACCTCAGTAACTTTGAATCATTTGATCACTTAACAAAGGACTTGTATGCTGGCAAACGAATTCCCATCCTCGAGGGCATTGTGATGGAAAAGTTGAAGATGTTTTTACCAGAAAAACTCCTTAAAGAAGTTATTCGAATGAATAAGGAGAATCCAGTGAAGTTTCCAATTCCACAGGTCATTGCTGGTCAGTTTCTTTTGGCTAAATTGCAGGAAACCCCCGTTACTTTTGTCTGCAAAGCAGGATATCGCCATCTATAAATGACACTAAATTGTATAACTGTTTTCCAGAAAACTATCTTAAAGCTGTTTTTACAGTAAACTCCCTTCAACTTCAGAGTTTTTTTTAAAACTAAAATACCAGCTACGTGTCACTATAATGGAGCTTACGGTAATAAATACTTTCGGTTAGTTAACTGAAAAAAATCTCATAGTTAAGGGTAGTTACTAGTTAGTGTAATTTAGCCATTTAAAAAACTTACTCTGTGCCTCTATTTTAACTGCAATTAGAATTTTCTTTTCAGTCACAACACACCAATTTTCCTATCTTTTAACAGCCGAGGTTTCATTAAATGTTTGTAATTTATATTCTTACTGATTGTCTTATACCCACAAACAATCCTGTTGGTTGCTTGGTATCAGCTCTTCCATATGCAAGAAGGAACAATCTGATTATTTATGAGGTCATGCAAACCTGACTATGTCGGTTAAAAATGTCTGATAAAAAAGAAGTTGTTGGATGACTTGGTTAAACTGAACCGCTTTCTCAGATGATACCCGATTAAACCTAACCCCTAAACCACCTATAAGGATACGGATACCTGAAATCAAACATGAATGAATCACATGTTTTATTAAGACCTTTAAGCCGAACACTATAGGATATATAAGATTAGTTTTGTAGCATTTCAGGTAAAATTAGTTGATATTAGCTTGTCACTTTTATATTGAATTTTGGACAGGCTCGCCTGTTACCAATTATGCTCTGTCTTCTAATATTCAGTTATTACAATATTGTAGCTGAGGAATTTGCATGGAAAAGTGATGAAGAATTCGCACGAGAAATGCTTGCAGGGCTTAATCCTGTGGTGATCAAGCGTTTGGAGGTAGAATATAGTAATTTTACACTAGTCTTCTTTTTTTAGTTTTAGATCAGATACAAAGCTTTGGTAAAGTGCAAGTTTTTTATTTTGTATTTTCCATGCTTTTACGTTTTGCAGACATTTCCACCTACAGGAAGAGGAGGGGAGAAAAGCTCCATTTCTACTTATCATGTACGGAAAAACATTGGTCGCCTGACTATTTCACAGGCATGTTTCTTCCTAGAGATGTTGTCCCTGAACACATCATACAGCTTATTTTTCATGAAATTTAGTTTTTGCGGGCTTTGCATAAATATGATTGAAAAATGAAAAGATGGGGTATTTACCATTCTCATGCAAATTGTCTTCAAGAAACTATTTCAAAATTCATACCAAACATAGTTTCTTTCCATATTTCTAGAAACATAATAACAAATCATCTTTTAGCATATGTACCACTTTTATATAAAAAAGGAGTTTTCAGGAAGGAAACCTTTTGCTTTATCAAAATTCGAAAAGTGTCCTGATTGCGTCGGTAGGTTTATGAGAATTTGCAGTGGTTTAAATATGGCTTAGTTCCCGAAAACTACCAAAAACTTAGAAGCTGTGGCAAGTAACTATCAAATTCTTTGAAAATTATATGAAACTACCAAGTGTATGAAAACTTGTAAAATTAATAAACAATAAACTATCAAACTTGTTTAATAAACTACCAAACTTGTTTAGTAAATATTCAAAAAACTACCAAACTTGTTTACTAAATTTTCATTAAGCTACCAAACTAGTTTAAGAAAATTTAAGGACGTCCATACACTTTGGTAGTTTTCTGTAATTTTCAAAGAATTTGGTAGTTACTTGCCACAGGCCCTAAGTTTTTGGTAATTTTTGGGAATTAAGTCGTTTAAATATTATTATTATTTTCCCAATCGAAACACATCTGGGGGTTGTTTTACTTACTGCAATGGCCTCAACATTTAAGTTTAAGTGCTTGAGTATATGAGTAATTAAAAGTTGTACACCTTTAACTCAAACTGAGGAAACAAACAACACCAAACATTGTCGAGATGATGCTTTGCTTGAATCGTTGTGCATTTTGTTGGTTACCATGTCTATGCTTTGGCTTGTTCTTGGCCATTATATAAGTTTCTGGCTTATTATTTTTGTTGGACCGGCTAGTATTACTGCTTTATATGGGATGATTGTTATGTTGGAGCTTTTATTTATTATCTTTGGTGAAGGAAGTAAAGTAATACCATGAACTTCCGCTATACCCTGAAGTGATCAGTTAATTTTGTTCATGCGTGTATTCGTTGCTGCAATCAATTTGTACTTGGAAAGAGAGGAATTAGAATCAGAGACAAAAAATGAGTTTCAAATAAGATACAAGGGGTAAAATTAAGATTTACTGGCCACACGAGAGTCATGTGACTACTACCTGCTACAATAATTATTTTGAAAGGATAACTAAACAAGGTTCAAGAACTCGGTTTCGGTTTCGGTCTCTCGTAATTTTATTAGTTTCGCCGGGTTTCGGCTAGTTTTGCTAATCTTGGTTCGGGTTTCGGTTTCGACGGTAATACAACATATATAAGTGTAGATATATTAAATACTTAAATTTATGGTTCTATATTACAAGATAATGATCCTAGTGTTTAAAAATCCATGCAAAATATATTGAAAAGTGTACTTAGATAAGTATTAATATAAGATTTGGGTTCATTTTTTTGCGGTTTTCTAACAACGAAGGCTTACAATGATCACAATGACAGTAAAAATGGTATAAAAGAAATAACTTTTTAAAGGTTTCAGCCAAAACGATATTGTATGATTGGTTTCGTATCGGTCTCCATCGAAACCGATACGAAACCACTACGTATTGGTGGTTTAGTCCGAAACCTCGAACCTTGTACCTAACCACTACAAACATAATGGAAGAAACAGTAAAATTTTATGGTAGTTTCATGTTTATTATAAAATTGATAATATTTATCTTAAATATGGTGAGACCTTATCATATACAAGGATAATGGCTAAATTGCACAAATATATCCATCAACTTTCACGTTTTTTGTGATTGATACCATGAACTAATTTAATTATAAACAAGTACCATAAACTATCACTCCCAATTGCAACTCAATACCATCAACTTTTTTCCGTCTGCAAACGTTATATTTAATTGTCACTTCATCAAAATTTGAGTTGTTTCCCCCATTTACCTTTACCTTTATGTTCTCTGCCAATCCCTAAAATTGAGGGGTATAATAGTCCATTAAGGCACAAAAGTCAACTTTGTATGATAGATGTCAAAAAAAATCCATGGTACTTATCTTTAATTATTAAAGTTCATGGTATCAATCGCAAAAAACGTGAAAGTTGATGGGTACATTTGTGCAATTTAGGCTAAGTATAATTTACTCCTAAATTTAATGATAATTCTCAAACAATACACCACCACCAAAAGATTGGGCAACCATTATTTCTCTTACAATTTATTTCACAAAATAAAGTGTTGATTACAGATAACAATCGTCCTTTATATATTATCGAGCAGCAGCCACCTCTTAACTGATTTATTAGCCCATAACACCCATGTGGTTAGTCTCGATAAAAGCTAAGAGGAGAAAATTTGATCAGATTGGTAACTAACGCAGATGATATATCATATGATAAAGTATATGAGTATAATAAGTATGTAGGTATTTAAAATTCGCATTGCGTCGTATGGAAAATTTACCTAGGCAGAAAAACCCTATGAAGTTTTCACTGTTCCATTTGAATCACATAGTTGTGTATATGTCCCCAGGCTATGAATCGGGGAAGGATCTTCATCCTTGATCACCATGATCATCTAATGCCATATCTACGGCGTATCAACGAACAAGAAGGTGTTTGTGTATATGCATCACGCACTCTCTTATTCTTAAAGGATGATGGAACCCTAAAGCCCCTAGTCATTGAGCTAAGCTTGCCCGGCGATGGGAAAGGGGAGGAGATAAATAGGGTGTTCTTGCCTGCAAGTGAAGGCACTGAGGCAGCTCTATGGAACCTTGCTAAAACACATGTTGCTGTTAATGACTCAGGCTACCATCAACTCATCAGTCATTGGTGAGTAAATTCTATTTATATTAAGCTTGTCTTGTACACTTCATGTTCTTTACTATTGTGAAGTGATTAATATGTTTAGATAATTCTCCAGAGATGAAGCAAATCGACCCATTTCATTATTATTAGAATATAATCTTAATGCACCTTCAATTGCACAAAAATTCTACATGAGGGATATGTTTTGATATTCTGAAATGGCCCTATAGGTTTAGGGCCCTCTTTTTTGAGTCGAATCGAGGACTTTTGGTCAAAGATTTTTTTTTTTAATTTGCTATTTAAATGCGCATCCAATGGGATTTGAACCTAGGTTTCTTTGATCTTATCTTGAAGTCTTCCACTGCACAAAAAACTCAAAGTTGTGATGATGGTTGAGAGAGAATTTTTTTAAAAAAAATTCGTAGCAGTTCTGAACTTACGAAATGACAGATACCTAGGGATATGTTGGAGGTGCCTACTGGAAAGACATTTTACAAAAAATGGATCAAATCTTGCAGAATGTAAACCTTACAATAAACAAAATCCACTAGTTAAGTATCCAAAATTCAGACATGATCGAAGTGGGGTTTGGTAATTCTCAAAGTTAGTACCCGCGATATCTGTCCCCGAACAGTGTCTGATACCTAAATGGTCCAGGCCCAAAGGCTTCCACAGTGGGATTCGGTGATTCAAATTTTTCGATGAATAGCATAAGCCCCTATATTCTCTAAATGATGAGCACCTGAGGAATTTGATAGAATTATGTGTTGTATGCGAACAATGTTTTGATCATTCACTTGTTACTGTGTTTAATTATGGAAACCTCTCATGGCATTACGTAGCATGTAAAAGAGTAAACCATGGCATTAATGATAGAAAACTAAATCTGTTTTCTTATATGGCTTTACTTGGCAAATGATGGATAAAAAAAGACCCACAGACTACAAGCTCACTGCAGATAAGCTTGTTTGGATTAAGGTTTTGATAATTACGGTTTGGATGTGCGTGAGTGCGTGCGCGTGTGCGTGTGGGTGATTAACCCTTCAAGGTTTATAGAAGATTACAACGCAATGCATCAAATATCAGATATAAGGGTCATATCCGAAGGGTGTTTTCTACATTGCATAGAGGATATTGGACAATAGATCAGGAATACATGCCAATACCAGATGTCCATATCTGAAGCTCATAGGCGTATCGGATTTTTATAGGCATTGCACACATTTATACATGTATATATAAGATACAGGATAGGAACATAATATGCCATAAATGATTTAGATTTATTGAAAGCTACATCCAAGAATATGCAATAAAGTAAATCATGCCAACAGAAAATACTTAAATTAGAAGGATATTTCCTATAAACACCCCTGCAGTTTAGTCTGTTTTCCGACAGCCTGCGTGAATAAATTCCTGTATGGATTCTCCCCCTAAACATTCATTCCATTACTAAATTAATCTCAAATAAAACAAACAACCACAGATCCAGCCCTAATTCGAACTAGGGCACCCAAATCCTCAATCCTCGTTGACGGTGGATATATCAAGGTGTCGATAGCATCAAGTAGTTGAACCCAATGCTATTGAATTTTGGATGATATATAGGCCAATATGAAGTCCCAATATATTGGGTGATATTCAAAATATCGGCTGCTTTTTAAGCCAAACAATACCTATCTATTATCACTTGTAGCGAACCTCTAGGGGTTCCGAACCGATATTTCAGCCAATACACTGATTGCTGTTTCCAATATTTGAATACAATAAGTTCCCTCTCTCACATGCACCCATGCACAAGTAATACATAGCCAACACATTTTAACAAAACCTAAGCCAAAATTACCCACCTTATGTTTGATTTTTTGTTGTTTTGTCAGGTTAAATACACATGCAGCAGTTGAGCCCTTCATAATAGCTACAAGAAGACAGCTAAGCTCGATGCACCCTATTCACCGATTGCTCCACCCACATTTCAAGGACACTATGCACATAAATTCGCTTGCGCGAAGCATACTACTAAATTCTGGAGGAATACTTGAGATGACAATGTTTCCTGGAAAGTTGTCTATGGAGTTATCGTCCGCGGTTTATGAAAACTGGAGATTCAATGAACAAGGTCTCCCTGCAGACCTCCTGAAAAGGTATAGAACTAGATCTATTTTACGATATAGCTCACCAGAAAGTGCCATTTATATGCGCACTTAGAATCCTAATATTACTTCTATTTTAAAACATGCAAAACAGAAATCAAATATATAAATTTCATATATTGGGCACCCAAACTTTGGTACTCCGTAACCTGGACAATGATGTTCAGGATTCAATTTAAAGCCTCTTCACTAATGGAATTAGGGGGGAAATGGTTCTAGACCTTAAATTCTACTTAACTATCGATCAAAATCTCAATGGTGAGTGTTATAAGTATGAGAACAACTAAACTGATGCACCTCAACACCAGGTGGCATAATTGACAATACTAGATTTCTAGCATGTGCAATGAGCTGAAACGGAAGTAGTATAGATCGAATCATCATGTATAAATCTCTAGTACTATAACTAAAAAGTTAAGGGGACACATGACAAGCCTCATTTGCTCTAAAATAAATAAATAGAAAATTAAGAAAATTTCTGTATTTTATGTATGTCCAACTCTTCAATTTATAACTAATTTTTCAAAAATTCTCAAATCTTTAAAAATCTCTTTAACAGTCTTTGAAAATCTATTTTATTTTAACTAAACTATTAAAAATGGTTATCTTTCTTATTTAAACATAAACATGTGCATCGCATGTGCATAATGACCTATTAATGATGTAAATTATCAATAGTTAAAGTATTTATATAATGACCTTTGGGGAGAGTACGGGTTTGAATCCCAGGCACCCCAAGAGGGGAAGTGACCACAAATCAATGCTTTCGGAGCAAATTCATGGGTTCTCTGGATACGTGTGCGTTGTGTGTGATGTGAGCTTAGCTTAGGGCTTACGGGCTAGTGCCAAAAAAAATAGGTGGGCTTTTTTTGGTATCTACCCCCTTTTATCTTCCTTATTTACATATACCAAAGAATTTATGTACCCCTTGCTATCTATTAACTTGTTACAGGTTACACCCTCAAGTAAGTTTAGATGGAATCCTAATAGGATATTTTAAAAACTATTCACATGATAAGATCAACTTATCTTGGGATCGTTTTGTCTTTATTTAATTATTCATATGATAACTAACATCAACTTATCATGAATGTCTGTTGCATTGATGCCACCACCAACAATTACCCCAGAGGCGTAGCCATACAAGATCCCAAAGAACCCTCTGGCGTCCGCCTCATCATCGAAGACTATCCGTACGCCGCCGATGGCCTTGACGTATGGACAGCTATAAACTCCTATGTCTGCGCATACGCCTTCCATTTCTACCCTTCCGATGGCTCCGTCTCATCCGACACCGAACTGCAGTCCTGGTGGGCCGAGATCCGACATGTGGGCCATGGAGACACCGCCCCTTCCTCATGGCCCGTCCTCGACTCCATACAAAGCCTCACCTATTCACTCACTACAGTTATATGGATCGCTTCAGCTCTTCATGCCTCAATCAACTTTGGGCAATACACGTATGCTGGGTTCCCGCCGAACCGCCCAACAAAATGCCGGCGCTTCATTCCTGCGCAAGGGACGCCGGAGTTTGATGAGTTCTTAAGAGACCCCGACCGGTAAAAGTTTCCTGACATGAACATCCACTCAAATATTATATTTTAACATCGCTGCTTGATTTGACAACCCTTCCGATTATTGTCCAACAGGTTCTTTTTCAAAATGATTACGGATAGGTTTACGGCGACTCTGGGGTTAGCGTTGATTGAAGTTTTGTCACGGCATACCGGAGATGAGCTTTACTTGGGGAGGAGGGGAGACGCCGAGATGTGGACCGATGACGAGGAGGTGGTGAGGATCTTTAATGAGTTTGGAGAAGAGCTGAGGAGAGTTGAGGGGAGGATTGAGGAGCGGAATCGGGATCCCAAGCTGAAGAATCGATGCGGGCCTGCGAAAGTGCCGTATATGCTGATGTATCCTGATACAGGAAATGTGAAGGGAGAGAAGGGACTCACTGGGAGAGGAATTCCAAATAGTGCCTCGATTTGATGATGCTAAGAGTGGGTTTATGTCTTGTTAATATTGTTATTTGGTGGTTGGTCGTGAATTATTATGAATTAATGTAAGATACAAGATATAACTTGTTTGATTTGTTCAAGCAAAATCTGCCTCATAGGTATTCTATAATTCTAATGCAGCAGCTGCCTAAATCTCAAACCACAAGGAACCAAGGAAGTTGGGGGCAAAAAAAAAAAGAAGGGTTAATTGCTAAATAATACCCTAATGTTTCACAAACTTTTCTTATTGAATTTTTTGTTGTACTATATATTCTAAGATACAAAATGTTAATGCTTTGCTCCCTTCAGTTAAGCATCAAATCCACTATTTTAAACAAAATCTATATGGTTTGTACTTTAGGGTGCCTAAGTATAGCGGAAAAATCAATAAAGTATGTAAGTGCAAAGTAGGTCAAACATTGGGGTATTCTTTAGCAATTAACCCGAGATAAAAAAAAGGAGAATAAAAACCATTCATCTTTCCCTATGCTATGCGTCCTTGGTGACTCCCTTTTCAAGCCTTTTCACTTGTCTTTTCGCTTTCTCACGGTTATAATATACATCGACTGTTTTTATAACTTTGGAGTACTGGTGCTATGTAAGTGATATTTAAGTTGCTATCAGAGCAACTCGGGTTTGATTTACACCGGGCGTGTATAAAGCAACAATTGATTTAAATTATAAACACCGCTTTACAAAAGGCTTAGATTTAGGTCTAAAGGGGTCTTCGATCTGCGAGGGCATGTTAGAATATAAAATATATTCCGTCAGCCTTCATCATAACTTTGGAGTTATACAATGGAAGAGACATTAAAATAATATCTAAGCAACCACGGTTCAAATCCTATCGGGTGCTTATCAAAAGCGGAATAAATTATAAGGAAATTCTGCCACGCAAAAACCCAAGGCTCAGCCTATTGCTTCATGTGAAAGTTTAGTAATTCACTTTGATTTTCTTACAGGGAGGTAACTGTTTTCAGGTTCATTTCTATTTTTTTTATTTTTCATGGGCCGCCGAATCATTTTTATGCGTAACTAGAAGTCAAAGTCTCATTCAACAAAACTTTACAATGCACAAGTGCACGTGAGCAAAGCTCAACCCACAACAAACCAACTCAAACTTTCATGTTTGAAGCCTACAGCAAACACTAAAGTATTACATTGAGTTCCCTCTTGGAATTAACAATTTGGATAGTTGATGGTTACAGACTTGGACATGGATCTCATATATTGATCCATTCTTCGAAGACGCCTGATGCTACTTTTCTAAAATATAATTTAGAATTCTTGTTAAGATGTTTTATTTAACCTACATTGAGCAGATATTCCGATATTAACACAGAATTTATTACTTCAATTCGGATATTTAGGTTGTTATGTTTTTTTATCCGTGATTACTGATTATCAAATAGACGAATCTCATTTGTGTGCGGTCGCATCTCATATTTGTCTGTGTTGCATCACTTAGGACTTCCTTTCAAAGTCACATCATTTGTTTGCTTGACTTTCGTGTTCATGATCCTTATATTCACTTCCTATGACAGTTTAAATCGATCTGAATTCGTTCTTGTTGATAGCTTGTAGACAAGTCGGGACCTGATGTCGAGGCGAGAACGATTGTTAATGTTGAGGAAGGTGTTAAGGTTGATGTGAAGCTAGTGGTAGCGGTGTCGATGACGGTCGACCGCGACTAACGAAAATTCCAACCACAACGTAACCGAAAGGGTTTTCGATCATATCCGAAAGAGTAAAGAACAACCGCAGTCGATTAAGAAGAAAAACTCCGCAAAGATCTACCAAATACAATTGTTTTGAATATTCAAAATTTCATCAATTATTCAAGGGTTAATGGTACCCAATGTTTCATTTACTTTGCATTTATATATCTTATTATTTTTTCGCTGCACTTAGATACCCTACACTACAAACCGTATTGACTTTTTTTAAAACAAGGGTGGATTTGATAGTCAACGGAGGGAAGCAAAATATTAACGACTTGTACTTTAGGTTACATAAGTGCAGTAAAAAAATAAATAAGGTAAATAAGTACAAGGTAGATGAAACTTTTGAGGTTTTATAATTAATCCATTATCTCAATAGAAAAGTATTCGGTTACTTTTCATAGGAAACTCTAATTCAATTTTCAAATAACATATAAAAGTTATACGATTGCAAAATAACATAAACTACAAAATAAACAAATAACACCTAAATAAATAAATAAATAAAACTTAATTCGATGGCCCCGCATCAATTCTGCATGTATATCTGCTAGATTACAATGAAAGATTTCAATGCATAAATATCTACAGGTTGGCTCCTCAAAATTGGAATTATGGGGTCTTGGTCCCAAATAAATTTTTGAATCCAGAATTTATAAATGAAATGGCCGTATTTTTGATAAAATTCTTTTCAATTCAAAATGCTAGCCATTTGATTTCAAATCCATTTAAAATTTAGGACAATACATTTAATAGTTGACGTTAGACGGTACTCAACCGACAGGGATTCGATGGACGCCGATCGATGATGAAGGATGACCGGCGGCGGCGGCGGCCGGAGCCGGCGATGGTGACTGCGATCGGGGACGGCGGCGGGCGGTGGCGACGGCGACCGGCTGTCAGAGACGGCAATGGTGGCAGCGATCGTGGACGGCGGCCCACAGCCGGCAAGGAGGATGGTGGGCCCGCGGTTGGAGGCGGTGATGGTGGCGACAAACGGGGACTGCGGTAGCCGACGACGAGGATGGTCGGCCGATGGTTAGAGACAGAAATCGGGGACGGCGGCGGGCGGCGACAATCGGGGATGGTGGCGACGGCTAACTGCTGGTGGCAGCCTACGGGAGACGGTTGTGGAGACGGTCGGCCGGCGACGACGGTGAGAGCGATCGATGTCCGGTTAATGGTGGCGGCAACCGACGGTTGCGATGCCCGGTATACCGGTTTATCTAAATTTTGATCTATTATGTATACTGTGGCGTTTTAGAAAACCTAGAGGTATATGGTGATTTGAGAATTGATTGGTTTTTCATTTTTGTATTATAAATTCAACGATGAGCTCTAAAATCCAAATTCCCATATTTTAAAATTCTAGTTTCGACTAACACTATTAAGCAAATTCTAATTTTAAATGATTTGGAACTGACATTGATTTTTAAATACCAAAATTGTATTTTTAAATGATTTGGCTAACACCCCTCAAAAAATGTGCCAATTTATGCTCACTGTTAAATATAATTTAATTTCCCTAAATTTATTTGTCACTTTTGGACTTAAATTCCTAAACCTTCGGATTAGCTAGCTTCTTGATGGATCTCCTTCAGATATTATCTTCCGTTGATCTCTTCGCGTGTTGACGAATGACTGAGATTGAGTTGGAGGGTTGAACTCTGGAGCGTGTGGATCTCAATGGGTTTGGTGTGGTTGTGGCTGAGCTACCTGCAAAGAAGTCCCGGGACGGTTGTGCCACTGAAGACCCTCCGACGATCAACTTAGACGGGGTATTTTGGCCGAGTAACGGCCTAGTGGAGTAAAAATGGCTTACCTCGATCGTCTGAGAGAGGGGTTTACATAGCGGCAGCAATGGGCAGGCAGGCATGAGAATCACGCCGGCCGTCACGCCCCAGGCGTCACGCCCGCGTGATAGGCGGGATCCCGCATTAATGATGAGACATGCTCGTTAATGGGGGATCGTGATGGCGTGGAACGCGGGATCGTGGGCGACGGATATCTCACGCATGGCGAGATTCGCGGAGCCGTGGCGAAGGCGTCTGTGATCAGTGGTGTGGGTCGGTCTGGGTGAGACCGAGGAAGATGAGCTCGGCGGGAGGCTCGGGCACGAGCGGGAGGCCGAGACATCCTGGTTCTGTGATAGCTCGTAGGCGAGCCGGGGGGTGGCCTGGGAGGCCACCGGAGGTCGGGAGACTCCTCGGGCCGGAGGCCCGAGGTGCGATCCCAACTGAAGTTCTTGATCCTTTCTCGTAGGTTCTGGGACACATCATCTGCAACGTGTCAGTATCTGAAGAGCTACCGATATCGAGCCTCATCATTAGCCCCCCCACTCTCGTCTTGACCCTTTTCTGGGTCGGGTCGAGAGTGGTCTGACCGATCACTCGGGATGAGTTCTCACTCGAAGATATCGTCGGCGCGCATTCCCGGTCAAAGAGTAGTAGTTTCTTGATGACGTCAGCGGATCAGGAGAGAGATCCCGCATTAAAGGGGAAGCGCCGGATCGTGTGTACGTTCATCGAAGTGACAACCCACGTGTCTGGCGTTGGTTGGCTGGTGAGACGTTCCGCAGGCGTTTCCGCGCTCGAAGGGACGTGTCCAATGTGAGTGCGACAGGTGGGACGTTGTCGGCCGTTGGTTGCGAAACGTTGTTTTAGCGAGAGGCGATCAGAGCCGTAGGATGCGTACGCCGGCAGCTATAAATAGAGGTGGGATCTCCATCTGGGCCCATACCTCCTCAAAACTCCCTCGTCCCTAGTCGTGTTAGCTCGGCGCTCTTCTCCTCAGGTCGTATTCCTTGCGTTTGATCTCCCAAGGAAACCTCCTTTCCATCAGGTTAGATGTCTTCTTCTGAGGAGTCTATAGATGTAGTCCGGGTAGAGTCTAGGGAGTCTCCTGAAGCTTCCTCTTCTACTTCTTCTTCTTCCCCCTCTGAGTTGGAGTTCCCTCGGGGTCGTGCGACTGGGATGGTCCCCAGAGCACAGAGAACGGGTGTTCTTGGCGTGCGATCCTCGCTGAGGCGTGCGGAGGAGCTCGTCAACATCAAGACTCGTTTCCTCATTCCTCCCGGCTATTCGCTTCGTCTAGCCGAGGAGGGGGAGAGGGAAAACCAGGTACGTGTCACGCCCCGCTTCCCAAAACACGGAATACGAGGGGTTGACAAGGCCAGCCATGCTCCTACGGTCGAGAAAACATCCTGCCGTAGTCACACTTCGGCTTCTAGGTTTACGTGGTAATCAGTAATCAATGCACATGTAATGAGAAATGCAACCACTAAATCAAAACAGATACAAGAACTAACCAGATAGAGATCGAGGAAAGATATCGCGGAGTCGCTGATCCAGATGTCCGCAGTATCCTCGAGGTACGTCAGATCCTGATCCAAGCTAAATCCACTTCTCACTCTGAGCATGAGTACTCAGGTCGTCAGAGCGACACAATAGCAATAAATAGAAATACATATGTAACATGTGCAATAATGATGAATATAAAACAACAAGCATGAAGTGATGATATGAGCATGAAGGAGCCAGTACAAGTAAACAATAAAGCAGGTAAACAGTATGGCAGGTATATCGAATTAGTAATTAATGAATGTCACTAAACCATTCAGTCTCTAAGTCTTACTGTCCAGGTCACTAAACCTATCGTCAGTCCAAGTGTGAGAGTCAACCACTCGTGAGTATCCCCCACCCAAGGGTAGGGCCTCAGGAGCAAGGGAACACGGGCCCGAGTCGCTCGCTAATAATCAGTAATATCACCCATATGACTCCCAGAATCGCTGTATATGCCGGCAATGGGACTCCCGAGATTCTGTTGAACTCACACTCAAACTACCCCATACTCCGTGGTCTACATCAAACACCAACCATAAACTCAAATACTAGTCGGTCCATGACAAGTCTACGCGAGAACTGGAGACAAGGTCTCCATCAAGCATGTCTCGACTGATACCCAAGACAAATGGACAGTGTTTGATGCCTTACCTATGACACTAATGTAAGTGCTTCCATAATCGTCCCATACCAATTATAGTTACACTTATATATGTCCCATAAACGTCGACAATACAATAAATCAATAGGGTCCGCTGTTTGTGTACAAGTACGTGTCACTTCGCTTATTCATTCACGCTTTAACACTAACGTACTTGCCACAATCAAAACACTAATATCTAACACTGGGTAATGCACACGATCACTAGGTTACCAATGTATATGACCTCTACATGATATGATGAGAATGCAATAATTCTGATATGAATAAAATATCATCAGCCAATGTCCTACCACTTGCATAATTTATTATAAATCGTGCATGCAGAATTAAGCAAAACAATGAAAAAGGTGTAGGCAGTATGTTTAATTATATATCCATCAAAATTGGTTTCGTGTCAATCGGGTTTCAGGTTTGCTAGATATGGCCATTTCAATTTAAGTGTTCACTGCTGGAAATCCGGTTTCAGAACTGGGAGTCCGTTTCGTAACACGGTTTTCACCCTGTTGGGATCAAAATTAGGCAACACTATAGTTGAACAATATTTAGGGTTATCAGTTAGGTTTCCAACTTGATTGGAGGATCAGTAATATCCTATATCAACAGGGATTTATGGTCAGGTTAAGGTTGATGGCTAAAATCTGTCACTGCAGAATTCAGCTAGACACGTCGACATTATAAAACGTGTTATAAATATCATACAGAACAGGAATCTAATGAAACCAGTGGGGTAAGAAAGCTAACTCAATTTTCTACGTAATGATATAGGGTTCTGCACATTATCGCATTTGAATAAGGATATATAGTGATTTAAAAACAGAGGTTAACTGGGACTTCTGTTCTGGACTGCAGTCCAGAATTGTAATTCTCCTCAGTTGTCTCTATCATAACTTGTTAAAATTAAGGATCAACTATAGAATACTGTAGGTTAACCTGTTAGCTTCGATACAAGTCAAGGAATTCTAAAATCTGATTTTTAAAAGATTTAATATGAATTTAACGGGCTAACGTGTTCAGGAAAATTTTAATTTCGCAATGGTCAACGGGGTAACATTTTATAGATGAAACGATATTGATTTTCAACCAAATTTCTACAGTACTTCTGTAAACAGTAAACGGGCTTAATAATCACAAGTTCCGCCATTTAAAGATAGGTTTTCACTTAAAGTTTAGCATCAAGTACTTGTTTATACGTATGGTGGTCGAAGCTTTGGTTATGCAAAAATATAAATAATTATGTGTATAACATTAATAGCATGTAAAGCAAGTGGGAATCACTTGCCTCGCTGACGATATCACGGAGGTGGTGGGTCGGTCGGACGCTGTAATGCGCGGCACGGATGTGAAAAACGGTCGTTGCGACGAAACCAGAGTTCGCGATCCTTGGAATTGCAATAGTGTGGCCTCGAATCCTTGCTTTTGATTGGCTACAGCTTGCATCGATCGACGTGGGTGGCGGTACTTGAAGGCTCCGAGTTCGCAGAAATGAGGCCGTCGATGGTGGATGGGTCGTCGCGCAGTTCTGGGTCATGGCCGGAGCAGGTAGAGAGAGCAAAGGGATCTCGGGTACGGGGCTTGGGGTTGGTGACGAGCTGTGGCGCGGCTGGGGTCGCGATGATCCCGACGGAGCTCAGTTTTGCTGCAGGAATTGGCCCGGGGCTGGAGCTCGGCTTCTTGGACAAAGAGGAGGTGGATGCAGCGACGGTGGCCGATGCAGGGAGTGGTGACAGCGATGGTGCTCGGTGTGCAGGAGGTGGTCGGGGGTTTGAGGTCGTAGTGGCTGGAGGTGGCTGGGGTGGTCGCTGGCGACAGAGGAGGAGCTCGGCGGGTTCGTCGGCGGCAGCAAGGGAGGGACTCAGGTGCAGGGGTATGCAGGCGAGGGGGCTCTGGTTTGTGGTTCGGGTGGAGGGTGATGGTGGTGATGAAGGGGAGAGTGGAGAGAGGCGAGGTGCAGCGACGGTGGCCGGTGCAGGGAGTGGGATGAAGGTGAGTGGAGGCGAAGGGAGAACGAGAGTGAGGGGGAGAGAGATGGGTTTTGGTGAAGGAAGTGGTGGAGGTGAGGGAGCTCGGCTTGTATGAGAGAAAGAGGGAGACGAGGTCGAGGGAGGGAAGTAGCGCGCGGGCGAGGTCGTGGGTCGAGCAGTGGGGACGTGGTCGCGACGAGGAGCGGGGGCTCGAGAACGAGCGGCGACGTGGGGAAAATAAAAAGAGCGGGAAAAAAAAGGACGAGGGAGAGAAGGAGGAGGGGAAACGGGTCGGGTCGTGAGAAAGGTTTGGGCCAGGAAGGAAAATAAAAGAGAGATAGAGGAAGTGTGGGCTGGGTTGGGTTTAGTTTAGGAAAATAAAAAGGGATTAGATTAAATTAGGGTAAGGTATTTATAATTTAAACTAATTGGAAAAATTTATAGAAAATTTGGGAAAAATATTTGGAAGTTTATTTATTAAAATACAGTAATTATTTATAGGGACTGGGTATTACAGTACGGGACGAGGAGATTGCCTTGTACCTGTAGGCCTTTTGGGCCGGTTTGCGTCTGCCCTTCCCCCCCCCCCCCCAGGTGAGTGCGGAGTTGAATTATTTTGGGTTAGCCCTGGGCCAGCTAGTGCCGAACTCTTGGAGGATCCTCCTCGGGTTCCTGCTCCGGTTGAGATTGAGTCAGATCTCTTTCAGCCTGAGTCTCCTCGTTTCTTCTCTTTGCTACACAAACCACCCCGGCGCTCATAAGGGCGAGCCGAGCTGGGTGTACCTCTCTTTTAGAAAACAACATGGGGACGCTGCCGGGTCGGGGATCGTCGTAGTACCTTCTTCCATTCACGAATGGAAGAAGAAGTTTTTCTTTATTGCGCTGCCCGAGGGTGAGGATTGGCCTGTGCCCACCCAGTGGCAAAGGGCCAGTTGTCCGTGGGTGAGTCGGTCGAATGATCCCGACACGGTGGCGGTGTCGAAGTGGGAGCCTCTCCCTCGGGCTGATGTGCTGATGTCTGAGCGGGCCCTCAGTTGGTCTGGGCTCAGCCCCGCCTGTTACGCGGGTAAGTTAGGAGCTCTTAGGCGGCCTATTTAGACTTGTGCATTCTTTTGCTTTTCCCGGTATTGCTGACTCCTTGTATTTTGCCTTATGCAGGACCCATGGACCTAAGCAAGTTCCAGGCGGCAGTGGTTGACGTGAAGAAGGGGAAGAAGGTCAGAGGTGCTGGCCCTTCTCTCCCGTGTTAGCTCAAGTCAGCCAACCAACCCACCGGTGACTGCTCCATCTAGGCGCCCAAGCGCGCCTCGGGCCCCCAAGGTGGAAGCCGAGACTGGTTCTCCCGCGTCGCTCCTCAAGAGGTTTCATAGGACGGCGCCCTTCTGCCCGGCTTCCCCGATCCTCATGGACGATGGGGAGCTCCGCTTCGAGGTTCCCTCGGGACTTTCTGTCTCGACAGCCTGCTCTCGGAGATGGAGAGGTTGGCCGGGGACAGAATCCCTCGGGGGACCCTCCGGACCCAAATGGCGGCCATAGCTTAAGAGGCCGTGCAGGTTAGTTTTCGCGCCCCACTTGGTTCTTCATTCAACATTTTTGTTCGCGTGATCGGGTGCCTCCCTTTCCTTTTTAATTCTCTTTCTTTTCTTCAGGTCCTCCAGCACGTCGCCCTCATCGTCAACATGGAGGATGAGGAGATAACCCCGACGACGCGGGTCGCGAGGAGAGCTCAAGGCTGGAGCTGGAGGCGGCGATGGAGAGGATCACTGCCCTTGAAGACCGGGTGGCAGCCGGGAGTCGGGAGGTCGCCCGGTGCCGAGAGGATGCCCGAGCCACCGAAGCCCAGTTGGAAGACTCCCAGGTGCTCGTCACCACCTTGAAGAAGACGGCGAACGCCCTCCGAAGGGAGAATGAGGCGGCAAAGGAGGGGACGAAGCGTGCCGAGCTTCGGGCGTTGAAGGCTGAGCTCCTGGCTTCGAAGGCGGTGGAGAATTACAAGAAGCCGGACCTGTTCTACGGCGACCTTTCTGCCGTCGCCGGCATTATTTGGCACGATGCCCTTGACGCTGTCAAGGCCCAGATGCCAGAGTTTCCTGACGGCAAGCTCCGGGAGGAGTACCCTCGTGAGGATGTCGCGCAGGGGAACGTCCCTAGAAACGTCCCGGGAGACGAGGCCCCTGATGGGAGCATGGGGGACAAGTCGGTCGCCCCGGCTCCCTCCATGGGTGTCGACCCTGAAGATGTCGCCCCGATGTTCGTGGTAGACGCGCGGCTCGTCGAGGTTCTCCCCGGCCTTGAGGCCTGAACTTCTTCGTCTCCTTTTCTTTTGTGCTAAAATTTGGTAAGCCTCCGGGCATTTTTGTAAGGCTGGGGAGCCCATAATACCATTGTAAAGACATCTGACTTTTTTATGAATAAAAAATCTTTTTGCAGTTTCTTTGCGTGCGCATTTTCCTTTTGTTTGTGGTAAACATTTGTATTAGCACAGTACTGCTTTCATTTTTAGGTCGGTATTTCGTCTAGCGATTGCACGTCGAGTTGAGAGTTTAAGTCGACCGTTTGGCAAGTGTGCAAAGACCGGTGAAAGGACGGTATCTCCATGGCCCTGAAGTTGAGGTGGAGATCACTTAGACGTGGATTCCTGCTAAGGATGGACGGAGCAGGGTTGCTGCCAGGTTGCCTCTTGGTGAGGGCTTTGATCCTTAGCACGGGAAGGCATAGGGAGGCCTGCTAAGGATGGACCGAGCAGGGTTGCTGCTCGGTTGCCTCTTGGCGAGGGCTTAGATCCCTGGCGTCATGGGGTAGGGAACTATCAGCCAGGGATAACCGAGCAGGGTTGCTTTCCGGTTGCCTCTTGGCGAGGGCTTTGATCCCTGGCGTTGTGGGGGTAGAGAACTACCAGCCAGGGATAACCGAGCAGGGTTGTGGCCCGGTTGCCTCTTTGTGAGGGCTTTGATCCTTAGCGCGGGAGGGCATAGGGAGGCTTGCTAAGGATGGACCGAGCAGGGTTGCTTCCCGGTTGCCTCTTGGCGAGGACTTTGATCCTTAGCGCGGGAGGGCATAGAGAGGCCTGCTAAGGATGGACCGAGCAGTGAAGCTGCTCGGTTGCCTCTTGGCGAGGGCTTAGATCCCTGACGTTGTGGGGTAGTGAACTATCAGCCAAGGATAACCGAGCAGGGTTGCTTCCCGGTTGCCTCTTGGTGAGGCTTTGATCCTTAGCGCGGGAGGGCATAGGGAGGCCTGCTAAGGATGGACCGAGCAAGGTTGCTGCTCGGTTGCTTCTTAGCGAGGGCTTAGATCTCTGGCGTCGTGGGGTAGGGAACTACCAGCCAGGGATAACCGAGCAGGGTAGCTGCCCGGTTGCCTCTTGGCGAGGGCTTTGATCCTTAGCGCGGGAGGGCATAGGGAGGCCTGCTAAGGATGGACCGAACAGTGAAGCTGCGCGGTTACCTCTTTGCGAGGGCTTAGATCCCTGGCGTCGTGAAGTAGGGAACTACCAGCCAGGGATAACCGAGCAGGGTAGCTGCCCGGTTGCCTCTTGGCGAGGGCTTTGATCCTTAGCGCGGGAGGGCATAGGGAGGCCTGCTAAGGATGGACCGAGCAGTGAAGCTGCTCGGTTGAGTCGTGAGGATCTGTACGATCTTCCCCGGTGTTTGAACATTGGGAAGAGTGACCGTCGCGGTCGACACGTGTCATTAACCCGTGGGGGAGAGGCGAAGCGTAAGAGCCGCGTCGTTCCGATTTCGCCGAGAAAGGCGGGATGTCCGCCACGTGGCGGTACAGTCGTGGAAGACACGAGCGACTGTTGGAATCTTGAGGGCGTAGTGGGGCTATAAAGCGGAGGGCTTGTTGAGCACTCCTTTCTCCATCTCCAAAACGTAAGAATGGACACTTTCCCTTTCACCATCCCCGATATCATAACTTTCCTGTACGTGTACCTGTACGAACAGTATTGCACCGAGGATACGGTGCAAGTAGTCATAGGTCGCATTGAGGACCATTTTGGCCGACTGCTTCCCTGGCGCTCACCCCTCCTCCAGCTGTTGATGTACTCAATCTGGAGGGCATCGCCGGGGATGCATAACCCCTTGTCCGAGCAGCTGAAGGATGAGGCGGTTGGTAAGCTGAGGTCTCTATGTCGCTTCGGCCTGATCTCGGCGGGTCGGCGGGATCGCTCGGTGGCACTCGTCCTTGAGTGCTACCAACTGAGGTATCATGCCGACGTTCGCGGACGGCATCAGAGGCAGAGGTCCGTGGCTGCGAGGGCTCGGTTGGTGGAGATCTACTCTGAGTTCCACGAGCAATGTTTCCTGCACCCCTCCCCTCGCTACTGTAATTTTTTCTTTTTCTTTTTCAATGTACGGCAGAGGAGCCCGCAATACCTTTTTGAATTAATAAAATTCTTCTTTTCTGCAATGCTCTAGTGTTCCCTTCTTATTATTAAAATAGAAAGAACTTTAGACAGATTTATATTGCCTTTGTGAAAGAAGAAATATACATAGATATTCTTTCAGAGATATAGCTTGATCTTCTCGGCGTTGTAAGGCCGTGGAAACTTACGACCATCCGCGTCCTGTAAGCGGTACGCTCCGTCGGGCAGGACCACGGAGATGAGGAAAGGACCGTCCCATTTTGCGGAAAACTTATGCAGCTTGCCTTGGTCGATGAACTCATTCCTCCTTAGGACTGAATCTCCGGTCTTGAAGAAGCGATGCTTGAGTCGCGCATTGTAGTAGCGGACGGTCTGTTGTTGATAGGCGGCAGCTCTGATCTGAGCCCGGTCTCGTTTCTCTAACAAGATGTCCAGGTTAGTTCGTAGGACTGAGGTGTTCGCCTCGTCGTCGAAATGCTCGACCCGGTGACTGAGGAGCTCAATCTCCGCTGGAACCATTGCCTCTGTACAGTAGCAGAGGCTGAAAGGGGTCTCCTCGTTGGGGGTTTTCTTCGACGTGCGCAAGGCCTATAGGATCCGGGGTAATTCCTCGACCCAACTGTCTTGGCGTCCTTCTAGGCATGTCCGAAGACCTCGGAGGATGTCCCTATTAGCGACCTCGGCTTGCCCGTTGCATTGGAGATGTGCGACCGCGGCAAATTTCATAAGGATGTGATATTCGCTGCAAAATTCCTTAACTCTTTCGTTTTCGAAATTTGTTCCGTGGTCGGTGATGATGCACCTCGGGATGCCGAACCAGAGTATCACGTTGTTCTGCAGGAATGTTTCCGCCAAAAAAATTTCTGCGCAAAAGAGCCCAAGGTATTAAATGGCAGCGATACGTTTAAGAAAATGTGAACCAGTATTTTGAAAAACTCCAGAATGTGAAATAACTAAATTCTGATGGTATCAAAATCGTCTCGAAAAAGCCTTCGATTTGATATATTACGGGCTTCACAATTCATCCGGGATCAAAAGTTATAAGCAAATATGCTATGCACGTGTAATCTAAGGAAGAAAATGCGAACCAGTATTTTCCTAGCTGCATTTTGACAAACTCTCGAATGAGAAATAGCTAAATTCTGATGATATTGAAAGTGTCTCGAAAAATCCTTCGATTTGATATATTATGGACTTCATAATTCATCCGGGATCAAAAGTTATGAGCAAATATACTATGCACGTGTAATCTAAGGAAGAAAATGCAAACCAGTATTTTCCGAGCTGTATTTTGACAAACACCCGAATGATAAACATCTAAATTGTGATGGTATCGAAAGCGTCTCGAAAAAGCCTTCGATTTGATATATTATGGGCCTCATAATTCATCCGGGATCAAAAGTTATGAGGCCACGTGCCCACACGTGACCATTTACAGACAAAGTCTGTAGGCACTGAATAAAATAAATAATTGAAAATAATTAATCAGTGGGGTCACGTGCCAACACATGATAGGCCTTTAAACCTACTGAAAAGAATTAAAGGTATAATAAAACACTAAGGAAAAATCCCAATGGGGCATCACGTGCTCACACGTGACCAAGGGTCACGTGCTGACACGTGATGATTCCTTAGCTCTGTTAAAAGGCATAATTAAATTCTGAAAAAAATGTTTAATCAAGAGGGTCGCGTTCCAACACGTGACAAATTCCTATACTCTTTAATTGATAGAATTAAATTCTATTTAATAATCAGATAAAGGGACCATGTGCCAATACGTGATAGACTTTTAAAAGCCTTATGAATTAATAGAATTAAATTCTAATTAAGAGGGAATCAAAAACCCTAACTGGAAAAATATTTCTCTAAATCTTTCCAAACAAAAAAGATGGTGCTCTGTAAAATGGAGCACCGTTGGATTAAAAATCCAATGGTGATTAAAAATCACCAATTTATGGAAATATTTTATACAAGGAAAGATTTCCCTGAAATTTGCCAGGAATAACAGATAAAAGATCTTTTGGATTAAAAATCCAATATTGAATAAAATTCACTGAGTGATCTAAAAGATCATGTTGGTTACAAAATCAATTAAAATCTTTCAATGAAAGATTGAAAAAACAAATTGATTCTTTTCTTTCTCCTATAAATAGGAGCCAAGAAGAGAAGAGAAAGGGATCTACTTTTTTGGGGAGATAACAACAACAGAGAGAAAAAAGAGAGGAGAATTTAATTCTCAAGAGAGAAAAAAAAAGATCTCTTCAGAGAAAAGAAACCCTGGGTGAGAAAGGGGAAAGAGATCTAAGTTCCAAAAAATAAAGAGAATTTAATTCTCAATTTAAGAGTTTAACTCTTCTGAATAAGAACTTAGTTCTTCCTTTGGTTGAAGATCTGCAGAAGCAGATCTTCCCACAAGTTGAGAATTTAATTCTCATCGGGGAGATTCTGCCATGCAGATCCAAAACTTAGAGGAAGAATTGAGTTTAAGGAATTTAATTCCCCCAAATTCATAGGAATTTAATTCCTCCAAAACAGAACTAGGGTTTAACCCTATATGAGAATTTAATTCTCCCAAATTCATATGAATTTAATTCCTCCAAAACAGAACTAGGGTTTAACCCTACATAAGAATTTAATTCTTCCATATACATAGGAATTTAATTCCTTTAAAACAGAATTAGGGTTTAACTCTACAGAGAATTTAATTCTTAAAACAAGAGGCTTAAAGCTCTCCATGCACGTAAAGAACTTGATCACGTGGTAACACGTGACCCCCATTCTCAATGAGAAGAAAGAGAGAACAAAATTAGGTCACGTGTTCCCACGTGACCCTTAAACAGACTCCCCAAAATGAGAAGAAAAAAGCTTGGAGGCAATGTCTCACGTGCTCACACGTGACCCTCATAAATGAAGAGAACAAAGCCAAAGGCAGTACTGATTTTGGGTGCCCTCACGTGTCCCTACGTGACCCCTTAATAAACACTTTAATAATCAATACATGGCTACCCATCACGTGCCAATACGTGATGGCCTGAAGACTAAAAGTGTTTAACACTTATTTGAATATTCTAATAATAAAATAAAGGAGGTCTGGCCCCATCTTCTGGCGCCTCACGTGACCCCACGTGACCCCTTCCTTTCTAGTGTTTAACACTATTTTGAGCATTTTGTCTCCAGTGTTTAACACTGTTTTAAATACATCACGTGAGGACACGTGACCGCCAGATGTCCTCTAGTGTTTAACACTATTTTCAAATCAGCTTAGCCCAAATTGGCTAAGTTTTCCAGAGGAAAATCTCCCCTTCAAATAAGCCTTAAAATCCAGAACTATAATGTTTAAGTGCTCAGCCGAAGACAAAATGTTCTCAGCGCCCTCAAACTCTTGTTTAGCATTGCTAAATAATGAGGTGCTGAACCCAGACTAATGCTCAACAGTCCAAACAAAGGTCTAACATTTCGAACCTAATTGGACTTAGCCCAAGTTGGCCATAAGTCCTCAATTCAGATTTAAACGAGCTAATGTGCTCATAATCTAATTAATTGATCTTAGTTCCAAATTGGACTACAGATTTCCCAATCAACTTTGGTTTAAGGGTACATCTCTTCACTCCTTTGATATTTGTCGTTGTAATCCTTCAACGTCTTCAAAGAGGTGACGAGTCTCGATAACCAATCATTCTATGGACTGTGGGGTCCTTTTAAACCTATGTACTATGATGTCCTTAATCTCGGACTATGGGGTCCTTTTAAACCCATGGATTATGATGTCCTTAACCTCGGACTGTGGGGTCCTTAAACTCATAGACTATGATGTCCTTAACCTGGACTGTGGGATCCTTAAGCCCATGGACTATGATGTCCTTAACCTTTACAGAATATGATGTCTTTAAACTGGACCACCATGTCCTTAAACTGGCAATTGACCGCAAAGTCCCTAAACTAGAACAATAGAGCCCAAATGCTCTTTTGTTGGATCTAAATGATCCCGTTAAGTAGATCTTAGTCTAAAATTAGACTAACGTATCATTAACAAATGGTTAAGTTGACCTTAGTTTAAAATTAGACTAACGTGTCCTTAACAAACTGTTAAGTTGAAGAACGGGAGGACACGTTAGTCTAATTTTAGACTAAGCTCAACTTAACAGTTTGTTAAGGACACGTTAGTCTAATTTTAAACTAATGTCAACTTAACCATTTGTTAAGGATATGTTAGTCTAATTTTAGACTAAGATCTACTTAACGGGATCATTTAGATCCAACAAAAGAGCATTTGGGCTCTATTGTTCTAGTTTAGGGACTTTACGGTCAATTGCCAGTTTAAGGAGATGGTGGTCAAGTTTAAAGACATCATAGTCTGTAAAGGTTAAGGACATCATAGTCCATGGGCTTAAGGATCCCACAGTCCAGGTTAAGGACATCATAGTCCATGAGTTTAAGGACCCCACAGTCCGAGATTAAGGACACCATAATCCATGGGTTTAAAAGGACCCCATAGTCCGAGGTTAAGGACATCATAGTCCATAGGTTTAAAAGGACCCCACAGTCCATAGAATGATTGGTTATCTGGACCCGTCACCTCTCTGAAGACGTTGAAGGATTACAACGACAAATATCAAAGGAGTGAAGAGATGTACCCTTGAACCAAAGTTGATTGGGAAATCTGTAGTCCAATTTGGAACTAAGATCAATCAATTAGATTATGAGCACATTGGCTCGTTTAAATCTGAATTGAGGACTTATGGCCAACTTGGGCTAAGTCCAATTAGGTTCGAAATGTTGGACCTTTGTTTGGACTGTTGAGCATTAGTCTGTGTTCAGCACCTCATTATTTAGCAATGCTAAACAAGAGTTTGAGGGCTCTGAGAACATTTTGTCTTCGGCTGAGCACTTAAACATTATAGTTCTGGATTTTAAGGCTCATTTGAAGGGGAGATTTTTCTCTGGAAAACTTAGCCAATTTGGGCTAAGCTGATTAGAAAATAGTGTTAAACACTAGAGGACATCTGGCGGTCACGTGTCCTCACATGATGTATTTAAAACAGTGTTAAACACTGGAGACAAAATGCTCAAAATAGTGTTATACACTAGAAAGGAAGGGGTCACGTGAGGCGCCTAAAGATGGGGCCAGACCTCCTTTATTTTATTATCAGAATATTCAAATAAGTGTTAAACACTTTTAGTCTTCAGGCCATCACGTGTTGGCACGTGATGGGTAGCCATGTATTGATTATTAAAGTATTTATTAAGGGGTCACGTGGGGGCACGTGAGGGCACCCAAAATCAGTACTGCCTTTGGCTTTATCCTCTTCATTTATGAGGGTCACGTGTGAGCACGTGAGGCATTGCCTCCAAGCTTTTTTCTTCTCATTTTGGGGAGTCTGTTTAAGGGTTACGTGGGAACACGTGACCTAATTTTGTTCTCTCTTTTCTGCTCATTGAGAATGAGGGTCATGTGTTACCACGTGATCAAGTTCTTTACATGCATGGAGAGCTTTAAGCCTCTTATTTTAAGAATTAAATTCTCTGTAGAGTTAAACCCTAATTCTCTTTTAGAGGAATTAAATTCCTATGTATATGGAAGAATTAAATTCTTATGTAGGGTTAAACCCTAGTTCTATTTTGGAGGAATTAAATTCCTATGAATTTGGGAGAATTAAATTCTCATATAGGGTTAAACCCTAGTTCTGTTTTGGAGGAATTAAATTCCTATGAATTTGGGAGAATTAAATTCTCATATAGGGTTAAACCCTAGTTCTGTTTTGGAGGAATTAAATTCCTATGAATTTGGGGGAATTAAATTCCTTAAACTCAATTCTCCTTCTAAATTTTGGATCTGCATGGAAGAATCTCCCCGATGAGAATTAAATTCTCAACTTGTGGGGAGATCTGCTTCAGCAGATTTTCAACCAAAGGAAGAACTAAGTTCTTATTCAGAAGAGTTAAACTCTTAAATTGAGAATTAAATTCTCTTTGTTTTATGGAACTTAGATCTCTTTCCCCTTTCTCACATAGGGTTTCTTTTCTATGAAGAGATCTTTTTTTCTCTCTTGAGAATTAAATTCTCCTCTTTTTTCTCTCTGTTGTTGTTATCTCCCCCAAAAAGTAGATCCCTTTCTCTTCTCTTCTTGGCTCCTATTTATAGGAGAAAGAAAAGAATCAATTTGTTTTGTCAATCTTTCATTGAAAGATTTAAATTGATTTTGTAACCAACATGATCTTTTAGATCACTCAGTGAATTTTATTCACCATTGGATTTTTAATCTAAACGATCTTTTATCTGTTATTCCTGGCAAATTTCAGGGAAATCTTTCCTAGTATAAAATATTTCCATAAATTGGTGATTTTTAATCACCATTGGATTTTTAATCCAACGGTGCTCCATTTTACAGAGCACCATCTTTTTTGTTTGGAAATATTTAGAGAAATATTTTTCTAGTTAGGCTTTTTGATTCCCTCTTAATTAGAATTTAATTCTATTAATTCATAAGGCTTTTAAAAGTCTATCACGTGTTGGCACGTAGTCCCTTTATCTGATTATTAAATAGAATTTAATTCTATCAATTAAAGAGTTTAGGAACTTGTCACGTGTTGGAACGTGACCCTCTTGATTAAACATTTTATTCAGAATTTAATTCTGCCTTTTAACAGAGCTAAGGAATCATCACGTGTCAGCACGTGACCCTTGGTCACGTGTGAGCACGTGATGCCCCATTGGGGGTTTTCCTTAGTGTTTTATTATACCTTTAATTCTTTTCAGTGGGTTTAAAGACCCATCACGTGTTGGCACGTGACCCCATTGATTAATTATTTTCAATTATTTTTTTTATTCAGTGCCTACAGGCTTTACCTGTAAATGGTCACGTGTGGGCACGTGATGCCCGGTGTAATACTCGGTTCTTTTGCGCGCCAATATCCGTATTTATATAAATTATGGCTTAAAAAATTTGTTTATTTATATTTAAAATTATTTTAGTTAGTTTAAAACCCTAACCCTAATTTAAACTAAAATCCTATTTACTCACTTCTTTTTCCTTTTCCCTATTTCCTATTTCTAAACCCAACCCAGCCCAAATCCTAACTCCCTTTTTCTTTTATAATTCCCGGCCCATACCCCTTCATTTCCAATTTCTTTTCATTGGAGCCCGGCCCAAACCCCCTAATTCTTTTCCCAAATTCTTTTCCCCATTCCTATTTTTTCCAAGCCGGTCCAACTCGCACGAACCCTACCTGACCCGACCACTATTCCTCTTCCCCACTGCCTTCGCTCGTTCCCGCTCCTTCCCCCTCGCGACGCGGTCGCTCCCTACGCTCTCACCTCCCTCACGCCCACGACGCGCGCGTTCCCTCCCACGACCTGCTCCCCTAAACGGCTCCCTTCTCCTTCTCATGCTTCTCCCCCTTCCTCATCTCTCCATCTCTCAAACTCACAGCTGGCGCCGTCCTAACTACCGACACCACCACCAGCACCCTCGACTCACTGCCTGCACCCTCGACCCTTCACCGACGACCTCACCATAGCCAACGCGTACACATCCCCGCTGCCCTATGCATCACCACTAACACCCTCAGCTCACCATCTCCACCTTACCTCTGCACGCCCACTGCCGCCGTTACCCATCACAACGAGACTCCGGCTCCACCTGCAACCCCCCAGCGCCGACGATCTCTTCTCACCGCCCACACTACCAGAGCCCTGGCATCTCCTCCTCTCATCGACTACAACGTCTCTCTCCCTCTGCAACATTCTTCTCTCTCTATCCCTCTCTCACAACATCTCTCCCTCCCTCACAGCCCCTCTCTCATCTCTACTTCAAAAAGGCCCCAAAACCGAACTTAACCCAATCCCTAGCCGATGCAGTCGAGCCCCCGGCATTTCGTCGAACACTTACGTCTATCGCAGTTCCCGCTTCTCTGATCAGCGACGTCGTCATCAAATCTGTAGCCTCGACCCCTTAAGCCGTCATCGCCATCAACACGCTGTCCATCGCAACGCCGGCGCACGCCCGTCGCACCACCGAGCCATCGAGACCAAGAAGCAAGATCCGACAAGGCTAAACCTGTGCCGTGTTCGTGACCCGATCGTGCCGTTGCCGCCGCCGTACCGTCGTCGACACGTTTTCAGGCAAGTTTAATACTTGCTTCATGCTACTTTTTATATTACAATTGTAGTTGCCAAAAATTCCCACATATACTTTTCGTGTAAATTGTTATAAGTTAAGTGTTCGATATAAACCATGACCTACAAACCCAGTTAAATTGACGGCATTAAATAACATTGAGTGGCCTGAGTTATAATGAATACCCCTTAAGATTTTGGTTACAACATAAGGTCGTTTGCTCACGTAAAATGGTGTCTCGATTTCTGTCGTGAAGCATGAAAACTTCCGTACATGATAAACCGTAAAATTGATATTAAGTTATGTACAAACCGGATTTTAGCGTTCAATGGCTCGTATCGAAGCTAACTGTTTAACCTAAAGTATTCTATAGTTTGTCTCTGAATTCTAACTAATTATGATAGAGATAATTATGGAGGATTACGATTCTGGACTGCGGTCTAGAATGGAAATCCCGGTTAATCCCTATTTCTAAACCCCTGTATATTCCTGTTTAATTATGAGAATGCACGGAACCCTATATCGTTACGTAGAGAATTGAATTAGCTTTCTTCCGACACTGGTATCACTGGATTCCTCAACCGTTTGATATTTTTAACTCATTTTTTTAATGTTGATACGTTGTGCTGAATTCTGCGGAGTCAGATTTTACACTTCGAACATAACCTGTCCATAACTCCCTGTCGCCATAATATATTACTGATCCGCCAATTGCGGTGGAAACCTAACTGATAGAAATAAATATTGTTCAACTATATCGTCGCCTAAATACGATCTCAACTGGGATTAAAATGCGTTACGAAACGGACTTCCGATTCTGAAACCGGATTTCCAGCAGTGAACGCTTAAAATGAAATGGCCATATCTAGCGATCCTGAAACCCGATTAACGTGAAACCAATTTTGATGGATAGATAATTAAACATACTGCTTACCCCCATTCTTTGTTTTGCTTAATTTTTCATGTATGATTTATGATAAATTATGCAAGTGGTATGACACCGACTGATGATATCTTAATCATGCCTTAATTATCGTATTCTCATCACATTATATGGATGTCATTGCATTGGTAACCTAGTGATCATATGCATTACCCAGTGTTAGGTATTAGTGTTTGATTGTGGCAAGTACGTTAGTGTTCAAGCATGAATGGATAAGTGAAAATGACACGTACTTGTACACAATCAGTGGACCCTATTGATCTATTGCATTGTCGACGTCTGTGGGACATGTATAAGTGTGACTATAATTGGTATGGGACGATTATGGAAGCACTTGTATGGGTGTCACAGTTAAGGCACCAAACACTGTCCATTTATCTTGGGTATCGGTCGAGACATGCTTGATGGAGACCCTGTCTTCAGTTCTCGTGTAGACTTGTCATGGACCGACTGGTATTTGAGTTTATGGTTGGCGTTTGATGTAGACCACGGGGTGTGGGATGGTTTGAGTGTGAGTTCAACAGAATCTCGGGAGTCCCATGTCGGCACATACAGCGATTCTAGAGATATATGGGGATATTACTGATTATTAGCGAGCGACTCGGGCCCGTGTTCCCTTGCCTTTGGGTCTTACCCTTGGGTGGGGGATACTCACGAGTGGTTGACTCTCACACTTGGACTGACGATAGGCTTAGCGACCTGTACAGTGACACTTAGAGACTGATAGGGTTAGTGACGTTGACATGTATTGCTTACTGTTTCAACATACCTGCCATACTGTTTACTGCTTTACTTTTTGCCTGCTCTATTAGATACCTGCATTGGCTACTTCATGTTCGCGTCTTTACTCTTTTGATTATTGTTACATATTCATTATTATTACACAAGTTACCATTTGTATCTATATATATATTGCTATCGTGTCGCTCTGACGACCTGAGTATGCATGCTCAGAGTGAGAAGTGGATCTAGCTTGGACCAGAACCTGACGTACCTCGAGGACATCGCGGACATCTTGATCAGCTACCTAGAGCTATACTCTCTTGATCTCCATCTGGTTAGTTCTTTTGCATTTGTTTTGATTTAGTGACTGCATTTCTTATTACCTGTGCATTGATTACTGAGTACCACGTAAAGCTAAAAGCCGAAGTGTGACTACGGCAGGATATTTCCTTGACCGTAGGAGCATGGCTGGCCTTGTCAACCCCTCGTATTCCGTATTTTGGGAAGCGGGGCATGACACCCGGTCACGTGTGGGCACGTGATGCCCGGTCACGTGATGCCCGGTCACGTGTGAGCCCATGATGGCTCATAACTTTTGATCCCGGATGAATTATGAGGCCCATAATATATCAAATCGAAGGCTTTTTCAAGACGCTTTCGATTCAATCAGAATTTAGTTGTTTATCATTCGGTAGTTTGTCAAAATGTAGCTCGGAGAATACTCGTTCGCATTTTCTTCCTTAGATTACACGTGCATAGCATATTTGCTCATAACTTTTGATCCCGGATGAATTATGAAGCCCATAATATATCAAATCGAAGGATTTTTCGAGACACTTTCGATACCATCAGAATTTAGCTATTTCTCATTTGGGAGTTTGTCAAAATGCAGCCCGGAAAATACTGGTTCGCATTTTCTTCCTTAGATTACACGTGCATAGCATATTTGCTCATAACTTTTGATCCCGGATGAATTATGAAGCCCATAATATATCAAATCGAAGTCTTTTTCGAGACGCTTTCGATACTATCAGAATTTAGCTGTTTCACATTCAGGAGTTTTTCAAAATACAGCCCGGAAAATACTGGTTCACATTTTCTTAAACGTATCGCTGCCATTTAATCCCTTGGGCTCTTTTGCGCAGAAATTTTTTGGCGGGAACAAATGCCCCCCACTACTTTGCCCACGTAAATATATACATGGGTGAAGTAGTTCAGAGTAATTCATAGCGTATGACCAGTTTCGGGTTGGTATATAATTTTCAGAATCTTGATCTGAGAAGATAACGAGCGGACACAAGCGTCGTCATTTATCATTGACTCAAATCTCGACTCTTAAGGGACATAGTTCCAAACCCTCAGCTCCATGAGCCTCACCCATCTATTTCTTTATGTTTTACTCTGGCGTGAAGTAGTTTATATGCTAATGAGTAATTTCTCCATTTCAGTGGCATGTAGCTTTGGCAAGTGTGGCCCATAGATGGTAGATAACAGTTCATCTTGAACTCTTTATAAGGTAGCGATGGCTTAGAAAACAGGGTTAGGATCTGTTGCCTAAGACTTTTCAACTTTATGAACCGTGAGGGTCTCATAAATACTTTTCTCCCTACGGGTCGAGAGGATCTCGTAGGTGTATTTTCTCCTTAGGAATCGTGAGAATTCCTAAGTGTGCATTCTCTTAAGAGTCGTAAGGATCTCACAAGAGAATTTTCCCTCTTATAAGTCGAGAGGACTCGTAAGTGGTTGTTTCCCTCCTCGTCGATGTTCGACTTCGGAGAGTGTGGCCCGTGGATAGTTCATGTTGACCTCTTTGCAGGGCAGTGATGGCTTGGGGGACAGGGTTAGGATCTGCCACCCAAGATTTTCAACTTTATGAGCCGTGAGGATCTCACAAAGAATTTTCTACCTACGAGTCGAGAGGATCTCGTAGGTGTATTTTCTCCTTAGGAATCGTGAGAATTCCTAAGTGCGCTTTCTCTTGAGAGTCGTAAGGATCTCACAAGAGAATTTTCCCGCTTATAAGTCGAGAGGACTCGTAAGTGGTTGTTCCCCTCCTCGTCGATGTTCGACTTCGGAGAGTATAGCCCGTGGATAGTCCATGTTGACCTTTTTGCAGGACAGTGATGGCTTGGGGGACAGGGTTAGGATCTGCCACCCAAGACTTTTCAACTTTATGAGCCGTGAGGGTCTCACAAAGACTTTTCTCCCTACGAGTCGAGAGGATCTCGTAGGTGTATTTTCTCCTTAGGAATCGTGAGAATTCCTAAGTGTGTTTTCTCTTGAGAGTCGTAAGGATCTCCCAAGAGAATTTTCTTCCTTACAAGTCGAGAGGACTCGTAAGTGATTGACGAGTTGACCTACTCCCGAGTCAACGAATTGCTTCAACAGGGAGGTCGAGGGTTGACTTTGGTTTGTCTGTGTACCGCCGAGTCATGGAACTGGAAAATTTGCCGTGGCTCCGTTTTGCTGACATTGTATATTCCTGCAGAGACACTGATTTCTCTACGGGTCGGCTTGAATCAAGATGCTCTCGCCAAGGATGCCGATTTCCCTTAATCGATGTATTTGCCAAAGACACTGATTTCCTCGGAGTTAAGACGAATTGAGGTATTCCTGCAAAGACACTGATTTCCTTGCGGACCGACGTGAATCGAGATGCTCTCGCCAAGGACGTTGATTTCCCTGAATCGAGGTTTTGCCAAGGACACTGATTTCCCTGGAGTCGAAACGAATCGAGGTATCCCTGCAAAGACACTGATTTCTCTACGAGTCGACGCGAATCGAGGTGCTCTCGTCAAGGACACTGATTTTCCTGAATCGAGGTTTTTGCCAAAGACACTGATTTCCCCGGAGTTGAGACGAATCGAGGTATTCCTGCAAAGACACTGATTTCTCTGCGGGTCGATGCGAATCGAGATTGTCACGACCCAAATATGGCACGTGACCGGCACTTAAAACACGTAACATCAAAAGACATCGACGTAATCTAAGTAAACCGAAACCCGGAATCTAAACCCTTTTTGAAAATATTGGAGGTGAGGTTTAAATAATCACTGTAGGGTTCCTAGGCGCTCTTGTGAAGGTTCATAAGGCATCAAACATGCCCGAATAAAATTTTAGACGTGCCGAACAACCCAAAGCCGGGATCTTTGCTAGATTATTAGGGTTTAACATGCAAGTAAACATCTTTACCATTAAGTGTGAGGGATTACAACCTTTGTAGTCCGCTCCTTCGCTTCATAAGCTCCGAGTAGAAGTCCCTTCGCCGCGATCCATGATCTCCCGGACTCAAGAGAGGCTCCACGACTCGAACGATCCATGCTATCTTGTAGTGTTCCGTTTCTCCGATGATCTACGTCGAAATTGCTATAACTCAAGCTCTCTCACTCTAAAGAGGTGAACACCATAATCTAATGGGCTAGATTAGATGAGGATGATGGAGTAGTATTTATGCTTTCTTTTTATATCATATTCTCACAAGAAATCATCACAAAAGGAAAATCAAGTGAGCTTTTTCAAAGCTTAAGAGAGAAGAAGATGATGAATGAAAGAGATAATCCTTTTGTGATGAATAGTAGAAAAGAATATATGATTGATTATGGAACCATGGTCAAGGATGAGAAGGTTAACCTTTGTAGAGAATAAACTAGGGCTAGGATTTGATTAGGTTAGATAATGAGTCATAAGATAATATCAACCATAATATCTTACACTTGACAAAAAGGAAAGCTTCTAGATGGTGCAAGAAGGAGCTAACCCTAATCAAACCCTAACCTTGCTTAATCTCCACTAATCAAGTTCCATTATTAATCATATCATGTCACAATAATATATATCACATATATATTATATATTTGCAACAAAAGAAAATAATACAATTAACATATATCGCATATATATCAATGTATTATCCGGTGAGAAAATGAAATAATAAAGCGAGCCAATATTAGATAATGTAATACAGTATATCATATATATTATTATACATTAAATTATCGAATCAACACTTGATCCGACGATCCGGCTATATCGAATATAACTGACTAATATATCATGTACCGATTCATCGAATCAACACTTGATCCGACGACCCGGTTCATATCTAAATATCGTGAGAATATAATATGGTATCTCATATCGCATTATCCTCGGTCCTGCGCATATCACATATGTGCCTCTACTCCGTTTTGCCTGAGCCAAGAAACCTCTGTGTAGGACTCTAAAAAATCGTCAATACGCCAGTAGCAGGTGATGATCATATCAAACACCCACAAGCTGCAAGCGGTCAGCTAAACGTAACAGCCACCCAGGTATTGAGCGATTAGAAGATCAACAAGCTAGCCTGTACGTTCTCCTGTGAATCCAATCAGTAACACTCCCGTACAGTCCGGTCTCTTCGTCTGATATGTCGCATATCAAGTCTAGGGGTGGTATACGTCAGACCCCAGTAACCGATAAGTCGTGTCGATGTGAGGCTCATAACAGGTCGAGAAACTACTGGTAACACTTACCAGTAAATCTCTATATCAGCCCTGGCCAGGGACTTCCAGTTATAGCCAATTGAACACAGCACAACATCAACTCCCTATACCGGGAGAGACGAATCCCCTCCTATCGCTCATTGCCTCCATGTGATTCGGGACTGTATCCAAAAGCCATCGTTTTGCACGCCCTCTTGGACGTGGTAAGGTGGAAATCAAAGCACAGTGGGAATCACACAAGACTCTATGACGATCTCGGGTCTACAGACTACGCTGTACCAGTGCTACCGGAGAACTGCCATCTGACGTGTGGTATATCACCATCTGGGAGTTCTCGGCGAGTCCGTCCAGTGTACCCAGTCTGCTTTGAGCACCCGTACACCATCTCTGATGTCAAACACCGATGGATATGGGATCATCCATCGCCCATTATATGGGTCAAGATGCGTATACGCTAGTCTACTCTGGTGTATCGATGCCCTGTCTCGATATATCCTCGACTAGGAACAGTTATAGGATGTACTCATCGACTACCATGGCCCCACTAGTATGATCTCATCATAGTCCCAGTAGTCGAGTACAGATCCTAAGGACTTTATCAACATGTGAGAGTAAGACAGTAAACCAGTACAAGTCAACATGTTAAGATAAAGTGAAACCAAATAGCATACTATCATGACGAGCAAGAAAGTCCTCTCTCTATATATCCAAGCATCCATCATAATATACATCATATGTACAGCAATGGCCTTTAGGGCATATACATAACTAACAATCTCCCACTTGCACTAAGGCCAGCTGCTGTAGTATCTCATACCTAGCATCCCGAATAATCTCTCAAACTGTATCTGGGGAATGGCCTTCGTGAGTGGATCCGCAGTGTTGTCCTTCGTATCTACTCTCCTGACCTCGATCTCCCGGCGATCAACTATCTCCCTGATCAGGTGATACCGCCTTAGAATATGTCTGGACTTCTGATGGGACCTGGGTTTCTTGGCTAAAGCCACAGCTCCATTGTTATCGCAATACAGAGGTATCGGATACTCAATGGATGGAACCACACCAAGTTCACTAATGAACTTCTTTATCCAGACAGCCTCTTTGGAAGCATCGTAGGCAGCGATGTATTCAGCCTCCATTGTCGAGTCTGCAACGGTATCCTATTTGGAACTCTTCCAACATACCGCCCCTCCATTGAGGGTAAAGACAAATCCCGAGTGCAACTTAGAGTCGTCCTTATCACTTTGGAAGCTTGAATCGGTAAAGCACTCCACCCGGAGTTCTCCGTTACCATACACCAAGAACATCTCTTTAGTCCTTCGTAAGTACTTGAGAATGTTCTTCACAGCTGTCCAGTGACTCTCTCCAGGATCTGCTTGATACCGACTCACTACACTTAGTGAGTATGCTATATCAGGTCTGGTACATAGCATCGCATACATGATAGAGTCTACTGCCGAAGCATAGGGTATCCCTTGCATGCGAGCTCTCTCCAAATCAGTCTTGGGAGACATCTCTTTGGAGAGAGTGAGTCCAGAGATCGTGGGTTGGTTCTCAAGCTTGGATTCTTCCATACTAAACCTCTTTAGTATGGTGTCAATGTACCTGGATTGGGACAATCCCAGTATCCGTTTAGATCTATCTCTATAGATCATGATTCCCAATATGCAGGAGGCATCACCTAGATCTTTCATTGAGAATCTTTGTGATAAGAATAGCTTGACTGATTGCAGCATAGGAATATCATTTCCTATCAAGAGTATGTCATCCACGTACAATACGAGGAAGACAACCTTACTCTCTGCTACCTTCTTATAGATACAAGGTTCATCTATATTTTTGATGAAGTCAAACTCTTTGACTACAACATCAAAACAGATGTTCCAACTCCGCGATGCTTGCTTTAACACATAAATGGATTTAAGCAGCTTGCACACCTTTCCGCTGCTCTCACTATCTACGAAGCCCTCTGGCTGAGTCATGTACACGCACTCTTCTAAATCACCGTTTAGAAAGGCGGTCTTAACATCCATTTGCCAGATTTCGTAGTCATGGTATGCAGCAATGGCAAGTAAGATCCGGATGGACTTAAGCATAGCTATTGGTGAAAAGGTTTCGTCATAATCCATACATGGTCGTTGACGAAAACCCTTTGCAACAAGTCTAGCTTTGAAAGTCTCAACTTTTCCATCTACACCAAATTTCTTTTTAAAGATCCACTTGCTCCCAATGGGTTTTACCCCTTCAGGAGCATTTTCCAAAGTCCATACTTTGTTGGTGTACATGGATTCCATCTCAGATCGCATTGCATCCAGCCATTTCACAGAATCACCACTTGTGATGGCCTGCTCGAAACTAGTCGGGTCATCATCTTCCATGATGCAATCCTCGTTTCCACCATCAATGAGAAAACCGTAGTATCTCTCAGGTGGATGAGAAACCCTGCTAGATCGGCGGAGAGGCTGGGGTTCGTCGGGTACTACTGAATCCTCTGGTTCCACTAAATCTTCAGTTGTAGTTTGTGTTGCTGGAACCTCTTCCAGCTCTACCTCATCGCCACTAATTTCTTTTGCAAGAAATTCCTTTTCTAAAAAGGTGGCATGTTGAGCAACAAACACCTTTTGTTGTTCACTGTGGTAGAATAGATATCCATACGAATTGCTTGGATATCATACAAACTTACAAAGAACTGATCGTGCCTCGAGTTTGTCCAGATTTTGCTTTTTAACATAGGCCGGATAACCCCATATCTTAACTCTTTTAAGAGATGGTCTCTTCCCATTCCATATCTCATATAGAGTGGTAGGCACAGATTTAGTTGGAAATCTATTCAATAGGTATATGGTTGTCTCCAGCGCATACCCCCAGAAGGAAATAGGTAACTCAGTTGTACTCATCATAGAGCGCACCATATCTAATAGGTTGCGATTCCTCCTCTCCGATACACCGTTGTGCTGTGATGTATAAGGAGGAGTAAGCTGAGAGAAAATCCCAATCTCTTTTAGATAATCTAGGAACTCATTGCTCAAGTATTCTCCTTCTCGATCAGATCGAAGAATCTTAATACTTTTGCCCGTTTGGTTCTCTACTTCGTGCTTATATTCTCTGAATTTCTCAAAAGCTTCAGACTTGTGTTTCAGTAAGAACACATATCCGAATCTTGAGAGATCGTCAGTGAATGTAATAAAGTAGGAAGAACCATTCCTGGCATGCGTAGACATGGGACCGCATACATCACTATGTACCAGTCCTAAGAGTTCCGTAACTCTTTCTCCGTGTCCACTAAACGGAGCTTTGGTCATTTTTCCTTTGAGACATGAATGTCAAGTATCATAAGATGATAATTCGAACGGATTCAAATATCCATCCTTATGTAACTTAGCCAGTCGTGTTGCATTGATATGACCAAGTCTACAATGTCACAAGAAGGATTCGTTCATTTCTGAACTTTTCCTCTTGTGTGTGTTTTGTATATTGAGAACTGTATTTTGATTGAGAATGAATATGTCATTATGTAACGAGCCTGATGCAATCAACTTTTGATTTAGAAGATGTTCATAACATTACCCTGTACTATAAAATTATACCCTTCTTTACTTAATAAAGAAACTGATATAATGTTGCATATCATGTTCGGTATATAATAGCACTCATTTAGAATCAGTGTATTACGACTTGGTAATACTAGGTGATATTCGCCAACTGCTATGGCTGCAATACTTGCACCGTTCCCTACTTGAACGGAATGATCACCTTTTCCCAGTTCTCTACCTTTCCGTAGCCCATGTAACAATTTACATATGTGGGATCATGATCCGGTGTCTAATACCCAGGACGTAGGGTGAACTGAGAAACAGTACTCAATAACTAACACAACTGAAGAAGATGCATCAACATGCATGTTCTTTTGGGCGGCTTGAGAATCCAGATATTCTCCTATTCCCTGTTCAGTCTTATAACTCTTATAAGAAAGAACGGGTCCAACGTTCCCCTGCTCAGTATAATAAGCGGGTTCAGTCAATACATCCATATTATTATCTTGATTATGGCCTGACATGGTCGCTACCTGGAGAGAGAGAGAAGAAAAAACTTTAGCGTATGCTCTTGCAAGATTAGATTGGTTATTATCTTATCTAATCAGGATGTCTCCCACTGTTTTTATCAAATCTTCCTTCAAACCCTAAAAGGTAAGATTAGTCGGGATTAATTACACCCTACAATTTCGTCAATCTTTCAGCCAGATCAGTGTCGGTACTTGAGGGAGGTTCCCCGTGCTTTCGCACGGACCTAATTAAAGTAAACCTCGTTTTCCCAGAGGCGTAACCCCGTTAACACTTTTCTAGACACCTACTTGATTGGCTAATTGTCCTGTGTAAAACTCTCCCAGGAGTAACACTTACTCGCAGTGGGTATCGGGATCCAACTATCTCATAGAAGGTATGCAATCTCATTACAAATTTCAACACTTGAAATTCTCGATAATGCTTTTACCCCTAGCAACTTATGACCTTGGCTAAGGTCAACAAATCATAAGTGCTAGTCAAGTTCAACCCGTCTTTTCCTGATTGAATTAAACCCACCCGTACGACCCTTGGCTAAGGTCAACAAAGTTGTACGACTACCCTAACTCAATCACATATCATGTTTTAGCAGATAAATGCTAATTAGCTACCGTACACCACGCCTTGGCTAAGGTCAACAAACGCAGCACGAATACTAACTAGTCTATATCTGAAATGACGGAGGGCTACGCAGGTTTTTCAGAAAACCATGAGCGTAATGAACTTGATATCGTCGTAGAATCGAGTGTTTTTTAAAAGGAGTGTTTTTGAGGCTTTTCTAGTTTCGCTAAAGAGGTCACTCTCGGTGAAGGGATCTCGGCTCTTTCCCCATCGAATAAGGTGCAGGGTATATCATATATACCGCTGTGCAAAGCAAAAACTATAGAAGCTGTCAAAAACTAAACCGCGAGTTTGTAGCATCTGCCAGTTTCGCTAAAGAGGTCACTCCCGGTGAAGGGATCTCGGCTCTTTCCTCATCGAATAAGGTGCAGGGTATATCATATACCGCTATGCAAAGCAAATCTGCTGCTACCCTTTTTATAAAGTTTTGATTCTACAACATCTTTTAGGTTTCTGTTCCTTTTATTAATCTCATTAATAAAATTCCATCAGCTTATGCTTCCTAAGCATCATAGAAGAAACGAAAGCAGTAATATTTATATATCAGCATATATATATATAGTATAAGCATTCATCTCAGGCAGTAATATGATCTCATCACAGAACATTGCAGCAGAAGAACATATATGAAATATTGGATATACTAGGACGTCCGTGTTTTCAATACGAGCCTGTATAAAACACGGATTCCACGATCGCGATGAATAACCAAACCCACATCCCAAGACCCTTACGAGAGCGGCAAGTAACACTGCCAATTCTAGGGTTAGGAGACCCGGTCTCGACTCTTCGAGATGGCCTCCCACTGGACCCTAGAACCCGGTTACTTATGCTCCCCTCCTTAGGTCTACCTAATGCGAAAAAGTAAATAATATACACTTGTGACATCAACCTCATCCCGGAAGTGCCCCAATAAAAGAATATTACATACAATTGAATTTTACATGAATAAAAATAAAAACCCTCATCTCACATAAAACCCCCGGCTATTCAGAACACGACGATCCAATATAACATATCACAGCAACACATAATATCTCATATCATCAACGTAAGTAAGTATGAATACACCGATCGTCGTAGATGTATAGCAACGAAGACCGGCAATACAACTACATACTACTCTTACGGTCACAGAAAAGAAATTGTAAAACTACAACATTTGGAATCCACAACCACTTTAGACATCGTAAATCCGAAATATCACATACTTCGCATTTCATGCCTAACTATATGAATTCCACATATTGTATCACATTCCAGATAAATAGACAGTATTAAACTTTCCGAACAGATAATCAAATACCCAAAATTTCCTAAATAGCTCAACACTTGAGCGGTGTTCAAATAATCCCAGAAACTGTCACAGTACCGATGATCCAGCCGTAGAAGGGTCAAGCCAACGCCTCATATGTGGCACGCCGTACTGCCCCAAACCCTAAGGTTTAGAAACAGTTCAAGACGGTCACATAATCGAGTTAAGATTTGTTGTCTTCTAGAGGGTCCACCGCGTTACTTGCACATTTTTCCGAAAGATTTAAACCCGATAAAAATTCAACACTTGAAAGTTTTTCGTGCCGGGAAAAAGTGAGTTAATGATATCCGCTCGAACATTTTAACAGTTTCTAAATATCCGGAAAACATAACAAAATTAAATTTTCCGATCGAATCAATCGATTACAAAATAAACCCCAGAACACTCAACACTTGAGTCAGATCAAAAATACCCAGAAAATATAACTTACAGGAATATAGATTACTGTGCAAAAAGATAGGTTAAAGGCCACTGTACGGCCGCAGATCCGCGGCCCAAGCAAAAGATTGGCCGCGGTTCCGCGGCGGTCCGTACGCTTTACCCTGTCGTTTTTCACAGTTATTCTTATAATTTCCTGCTGGTATTTTAAAGCATTTTTAATTCTGAAAAATCACAGTTTTTGAAAAATATCCAGAGAGGGGTTTTATTTCGTCGTATCGGGTTCGATCGGAGTTTTAACTCCGTATACATGTCGCCTAATGCTCTAGCTAGGCTCTGATACCACTGTAGGGTTCCTAGACACTCTTGTGAAGGTTCATAAGGCATCAAACATGCCCGAATAAAACTTTAGACGCGCCGAACAACCCAAAACCGGGATCTTTGCTAGATTATTAGGGTTTAACATGCAAGTAAACATCTTTACCATTAAGTATGAGGGATTACAACCTTTGTAGTCCGCTCCTTCACTTCATAAGCTCCGAGTAAAAGTCCCTTCGCCGCGATCCATGATCTCCCGGACTCAAGAGAGTCTCCACGACTCGAACGATCCATGCTAGCCTGTAGTGTTCCGTTTCTCCGATGATCTACGTCGAAGTTGCTATAACTCAAGCTCTCTCACTCTAAAGAGGTGAACTGTAAGTCCGTGTTGCCCACCCCGGTACTTACGGGGAGGCGGAAAACATAATAAAAACGAATTTTTAATGACTTAGGCAACATGGACCAAGCTTGTGAGGATCTTTGCTAAACTAAAACTTGCTAACCCTAACTACAAAGTAGCTAAGTGATGGAAAGGTTATACCTTTGGTCTTTAGTCCTTCTCTCCTTGCTCGTCGGAATGGTAGAAGGGCCTCACCTTGCTAGTCTTCTTCCGTCAAAGAAAGATCCACTTGAAAGCCACCACCTTTAGCTTCAACTCCAAGCTAGGAGTAACTAGAGTGCAAGAAATGCTAAGACTTGAACCCTAGAAGTGAGTAGAGAAGATCAAGTGAAGGTTTTTCTCAAGCTTTTTGGTTCTCAACACATGAGAGGGAGAGAGCTTGAGGGAGAGGATGAGCAAGAGAGAGAAAAGATATGATAGAATCATAAATTAGTGAGCCATTCTCACTAATATGTGTGAGTTATTTTAATTGTATAATTAGCTTGAAAATTGTCATGGTAAATCATGAGGTGACCATTATCATTTCATTATTAATGCTAATTGCAAGAATCAAAGAGCATCTTCCAAATGAAATGATCATGGTCAAATTGTCAACTTGGTCAACAAGTCAACAAAGTCAAAGTGTCAATAACAACAACCATGCACAATAATTAAGCTAATTATCAATTAACAATAATACACACAAAAACAATAGGGTTAATAAAATGACAAAAGTCATTAACCCTAAACAAGGTCCTCTCCCTCAATCTCAAGCAACTGTGCATACGCACCCGCATTCGTGATCCGAGGAACACGAACACAATGAGAAAAACCAATCTCAAATCATATACTAGGATCCGGCTTAAACCAAAGCCCGCTAGTATAAACTGTCCGGACAGCAACCGTGCACAAGTGCGCGGATGCGAACGAACCCTGTCGCAAAACCATGCGACCTCTACTCGTTTTGCCTAAAGGCGAATAGCTCTCTGTGTGGGACTCTAAAGACTCGACACTACGCTGGCAGTGGGTTTAACCACAGACCGCAAGCGGCACTAGCTGTACGTAACGGTCCCCAGGTAGATGTCGATAAGAAGACTGACGAGGTGAACCCCATCTGCACTCCTACTGAGCCTGTATGTGACAATCTGCGTACAGTCCGGTCTGTTCGTCTGATACATCGCATGGCGGGCCTAGGGGGGCGGTGAACGTCAGTCCCCTAATAGCGGTACAAGTCGTGTCGGAGTGTAGCCCAGAACACCCTGAGATAACACTGGAAACCTACCAGTATATCTCGCTTGCCCTGGCCAGGGACTACTCGTGTAATGGCTCTCCTAGACACAGCGCGATGTCAACCCCCAATACCGGGAGAGACGAATCCTGTCTAACCGTCACTGCCTCCAAGTGCTTCGGGACTGCACCCAAAAACTACCTGTTTGCACGACTCCTCTGAGCCGTGGTAGGGTAGTAATCAAAGTGCAGTGGGAACACACTCGAGGCGAAGTGACAGTGTCAAGTCAGCGGACTAAGCTGTACTCATGTCACCTGGGAACTGATAACTGACGATAGGTATATTACCAACCAACAGTTCCCGACGAGTCCTGTCCAGTGTACTCGTAACCTAACGAGCACCCGCATACTATCCCAAGTACGACGTACTAACGGCTGTGGGACAGACCGTCTCCCACACTGGGATGAGAAGCGCATACGCTAGTCTACTCCGGAGTATCGATGCCCTGTCTCGATAGTCCAACGACCAGGGACCTGTATAAGGATGTGCTTATAGATTACCCAGCTCCCACGAGTGCGAGCGCCATCGCAACGCTGGTAATCAAGCAAAGATCCTAAGGGCTCTACTAATATGTATACCTGCAATATGCTAAAAGAAACACATGCACATATTAAAGCAGAGACAAACCAAGTAGCATACTACCATTTCGAGCAAGATTGTATATACAACTGTGAATATCCCAAGCTTCCATTAAGTAATATACAAACTAGTATGATACAGTAATGGCCTCTAGGGCATATACACTAACATGAACACCCTAATCTAATGGGCTAGATTAGATGAGGATGATGGAGTAGTATTTATGCTTTCTTTTTATATCATATTCTCACAAGAAATCATCACAAAAGGAAAATCAAGTGAGCTTTTTCAAAGCTTAAGAGAGAAGAAGATGATGAATGAAAGAGGTAATCCTTTTGTGATGAATAGTAGAAAAAGAATATATGATTGATTATGGAACCATGGTCAAGGATGAGAAGGTTAACCTTTGTAGAGAATAAACTAGGGCTAGGGTTTGGTTAGGTTAGATAATGAGTCATAAGATAATATCAACCATAATATCTTACACTTGACAAAAAGGAAAGCTTCTAGATGGTGCAAGAAGGAGCTAACCCTAATCAAACCCTAAACTTGCTTAATCTCCACTAATCAAGTTCCATTATTAATCATATCATGTCACAATAATATATATCACATATATATTATATATTTGCAACAAAAGAAAATAATACAATTAACATATATCGCATATATATCAATGTATTATCCGGTGAGAAAATGAAATAATAAAGCGAGCCAATATTAGATAATGTAATACAATATATCATATATATTATTATACATTAAATCATCGAATCAACACTTGATCCGAAGATCCGGCTATATCGAATATAACCGACTAATAAATCATGTACCGATTCATCGAATCAACACTTGATCCGACGACCTGGTTCATATCTAAATATCGCGAGAATATAATACGGTATCTCATATCGCATTATCCTCGGTCCTGCGCATATCACATATGTGCCTCTACTACGTTTTGCCTGAGCCAAAAAACCTCTGTGTAGTACTCTAAAGAATCGTCAATACGCCGGTAGCAGGTGATGATCATATCAAACGCCCACAAGCTGCAAGCGGTCAGCTAAACGTAACAGCCACCCAGGTATTGAGCGATCAGAAGATCAACAAGCTATCCTGTACGTTCTCCTGTGAATCCAACCAGTAACACTCCCGTACAGTCCGGTCTCTTCGTCTGATATGTCGCATATCAAGTCTAGGGGTGGTATACGTCAGACCCCAGTAACCGATAAGTCGTGTCGATGTGAGGATCATAACAGGTCTAGAAACTACTGGTAACACTTACCAGTAAATCTCTATATCAGCCCTGGCCAGGGACTTCCAGTTATAGCCAATCGAACACAGCACAACATCAACTCCCTATACCGGGAGAGACGAATCCCCTCCTATCGCTCATTGCCTCCATGTGATTCGGGACTGTACCCAAAAGCCACCGTTTTGCACGCCCTCTTGGATGTGGCAAGGTGGAAATCAAAGCACAGTGGGAATCACACAAGACTCCATGACGATATTGGGTCTACAGACTACGCTGTACCAGTGTCACCGGAGAACTGCCATCTGACGTGTGGTATATCACCATCTGGGAGTTCTCGGCGAGTCCGTCCAGTGTACCCAGTCTCCACTGAGCACCCGTACACCATCTCTGATGTCAAACACCGATGGATATGGGATCATCCATCGCCCATCATATGGGTCAAGATGCGTATACGCTAGTCTACTCTGGTGTATCGATGCCCTGTCTCGATATATCCTCGACTAGGAACAGTTATAGGATGTACTCATCGACTACCATGGCCCCACTAGTATGATCTCATCATAGTCCTAGTAGTCGAGTACAGATCCTAAGGGCTTTATCAACATGTGAGAGTAAGACAGTAAACCAGTACAAGTCAACATGTTAAGATAAAGTGAAACCAAATAGCATACTATCATGACGAGCAAGAAAGTCCTCTCTATATATATCCAAGTATCCATCATAATATACATCATATGTACAACAATGGCCTCTAGGGCATATACATAACTAATATAATCAACCGATAAAATCAAGTTAAAATAACATCTAAATTTAACTAAGTATGTTGAAAAGCATTCATGACGTTTTGAAACTTGACATCACATCTTTTGCACTTTTATAAAAAAACCAATACAACATAATAAAATAGCATCCCAACGGAAGCTAGTCTCCACGTCCAAACGATGGAGCAACCAATCAATCTAAAGCAGAAGTCGACTCCAAAGAGTGCGACAACTCATGACATAACTCTAATCCTCGCTTCTAAGTCCATAATATATCATTTCTAAGTTGATGGAGTTTTCGCTAGATACAAGAATATATGAATAATCAAGAGTGAGTAGGATACAATAACAACTCACTTATCCATCAATCCCCGAAAGAATGTGTGCCCAAACCGCTGATAATCCAAGCAGTAAAACCTGCAAGAAACTGTGGCACAACGGGGATGAGTTGCCAACTCAGTGAATAAAAGTACATCTAAAGATAGAAATCGAAATGCATGACGATACCTAGGTCATAAGTATAGTACTATCATAATCTGTATCGATATACTATATGATATGCAAAGGTGCAATACTAACTATCATGCAATCACAAGTATAATATCTCAATGTCATATGAATCAAAATCATGAATCTATTATCCGTATTGGAATTCCCTTTTTGTCTATGAATGTCTGTACAAATATATGCAGGTACTGTCCCCCGGATCGGTCCTGGTAGAATCTAATAAATACATATCTAACTGTGTACCTCATGATAATGATCACATCAATATACATATAGATGTCCAGCATCGACATCGAATCCGCAATCTCTCGTGTCCAGCATCGACACGTAAAAGCAGATACCGTCGACACCAACTCAATAGATGATCGCCGCCCGATATCCTGGCTACGTTCAGTATCCCCTGGATATCCGCCGTGCCCAATCGAACCCCGGTCAGTATCCCCTGGATATCTGCCGTGCTCATTTCTATCTCCGGAATCGAGTCACCTCGTTAGGCTCCCCCGCTTTAAATGCGGCTATCCTGCCCCTCGGTCTCGACCGGGTCCACCAGGTATCCAACTTTATCCCCACCGACTCAGTCTGGATAAAATTGTAAATCCGTAACCGTATACCCACCGACTCGGTCCGGATATCCAAATCAGAAAACACAAATCTCCTGGTGGACATTTACTCATCATATAAAAATATCAAGTGAGGAATAAGAAACTTGCATAGGTTGTATTGATGATATATTATATATGTATATATATATATATAACAGTGTCCCATACCACCGCTATATATATCATCAGGAGTAAAAATACTCAGAAATCCCAAGAAATCAAATACAGCATCTATAGTACTACAACATGAATAGGAAAAGACTACGTAATTATATCACATAACATAATGATTTCAATTCTAATGTGTCATAGCACTACTAATGATGTGTAGTGTAGCATACGCGTCTGTGCTCGTGCAACATGGAAATCATTAGTATTTGTGCAAGTGTTCTACGGTGTAGCTATCTATATATTAACATATATATAACAGAACAATTCTACAGTGACATGGCAGTACCAATGAGGTGTAGTGTAACATATATTTACGTGCTTGTGCAGTATAATACTCATTAGTATTTATGCAGTGTTCTATCAAAGTGTGCGTAATACAGAAACATATAATATAAATAATATAATGCAAACCTGTAAAGTAATCTAAACGTACTTATTGTAATTACTTGTTATGAGCTATACCATTATCTTTAGAATTGATCAGAACATTAAGTTTGAAATAAGGAAGCTGCCTTAGATTTAAAATAGATATTTGTTTTAAAAACTGGCACGCATCCTGGTAGTTTATTTAAAAGACAATGAACCGGGTTTTTTTTAAACAATATATCTCATACCAGTATTACATCCTAAAACAGAATATAATCTATCTCTACGAGTCAAAGAATAAATTGGTCGTTATTCGACATACAAAGTTCATCATATCACTATATCCATATCATTATAAGTACGGCATGATCCCTCGTACAAACTCATCAAATCATACCCATATCGTACGGATCAAATATTATGTATATCTCATTTAAAAACTACATATGAAACTTTATGAAAAATGAAGGGTATACAAGATGCAATACCATATCAATGCTTTGACGAAAAGCTAAACTTAAGTAGATATCATAATAATAGTCATAAGGTTGTGGGGGTGCTATACGCCATCCACCCGACTTCCCCAGTAGATGTAAATCTACTTACCGGAAATACGTCGTATCTACTCAGAAATCGCCAATCATTTTCCTTTCCCTACGGCCTCCAAAGTTCCCGTATTTGAATCTAATATTGAAAATTAACTTGTATAAGGAAATGGCTACCCCGATACTGCAAAATCAAAGAACACAAGTTGTACGTGCTAATTACATTACGTACAACTATTGCAAACGACCTAATACTTATCCTCACTGAAATCTAACCCAACTCTACATCGCGACAGAAAACAGATCGCGATACGTTTTAACCGTGTCGTATTTTAGATTTTAGATCCCTTTTTCCGATATTAGCTTTCAGATTTTATATACTTTTAAACTAACTTAAGTAAACAATACCAATTATCATAACACCTACACAGAGACCTACCCCAAAAACCCAAAACACCCATCTCTTCCAAAAATCCGGCGACGCCGGAATTCCCCTATAGGTCGCCGGCCAAAATCCGAGCCCCTTGGTTCGTGCTTCTAGGGTTTGTTCTACATCCAACATACAATATTTAGGCATTGTTTTGTTAAGTTTATTTTACTCTGAATAATAGCAGATTACTACAGGGCTAGGTTTTACCAAAAATACGATATTTCGACATTCGATTCCTAATTTTCTTACAACTACAGGGTTAAAGTCTACTGAGTTTAAGCATTATACCTACAGAGGATAGTGGAAAGGCTTCCTTCAAGACACCCAATTCCTTAGCTCCTAGCTTGATGTTGGAACTCCTTAGCCATTTTCTCCTTCTCACTTCTCTTTTATTTTATTTTTTTTCTTGTTCTTCATTTTCTTTAACTTTTGAAATTTTCTGAATGTTTAACTTGGTAAAATGATTTGAACACCTTAGATAAAAGGATGAAGGGAAGGGTGAGATGTAGGACGAGGTGTCACCAAGCAAGAGATGGTGGTTTCATGCAAGGAGGAGGTGTGGGGAGTGTGTTGTGCATGAGAGGAGGTGGTGGCAACACAATATCACACCAACATGTTTTATTTTTTGTGATATATCTGAACTAAAACATTATCTACCATTTTTCACTTACAACCCCCACATTTCTTAGTTTGCACAACTTTCCTAACTTTTTACACAAAGACCCTTCACTAACTATGTTATTATATAACACTATTTTACTTTAAAATGAAGCTAAATTTTACATTAAAACCCTTATAATTTATTTATGTTGCATACTAAAATTTTAATTTAATTTGTTTTACATACATCTTATGAATTTGTCTTATTTGATTTTAATAACTTTTTAATTTAACATTATTTTATTATTTATTTAATTAATTTTATTTATTTCCAAATTTTCTGAATGTTACAGAGATGCTCTCATCAAGGACGCTGATTTCCCTGAATCGAGGAGGTTGCCAAGGATACTGATTTCCCTAGGGTTGAGACGAATCGAGGTATTCCTGCAAAGACGCTGATTTTTCTGCGGATCGTTGTGAATCGAGATGCTCTCGTCAAGGACGCTGATTTCCCTGAATCGAGGAGGTTGCCAAGGACTCTGATTTCCCTGGGGTTGAGACGAATCGAGGTATTCCTGCAAAGACGCTGATTTCCTTGCCGGTTGACGCGAATCGAGGTGCTCTCGTCAAGGACGTTGATTTCCCTGAATCGAGGAGGTTGCCAAGGACACTGATTTCCCTCGGGTTGAGACGAATCGCGGTATTCCTGCAAAGACGCTGATTTCCTTCCGGGTCGACGCGAATCGAGGTGCTCTAGTCAAGGACGCTGATTTCCCTGAATCGACGAGGTTGCCAAGGACACTGATTTCCCTGGGGTTGAAACGAATCGAGGTATTCCTCCAAAGACGCTGATTTCTCTGCGGGTCAACGCGAAACGGGATGCTCTCGTCAAGGACGCTGATTTTCCTGAATCAAAGAGATTGCCAAATACACTGATTTCCCTGGGGTTGAGACGAATCGAGGTATTCCCGCAAAGACGCTGATTTCTCTACAGGTCGACGCGAATCGAGATGCTCTTGTCAAGGACGCTGATTTACCTGAATAGAGGAGGTTGCCAAGGACACTGATTTCCCTGGGGTTGAGACGAATCGAGGTATTCCTGCAAAGACACTGATTCCTCTGCGGGTCGATGCGAATCGAGATGCTCTCGTCAAGAACGCTGATTTCCCTGAATCGAGGAGGTTGCCAAGGACACTGATTTCCCTGGGGTTGAGACGAATCAAGGTATTCCTGCAAAGACGCTGATTTCTCTACGAGTCGACGCGAATCGAGGTGCTCCCGTCAAGGACGCTGATTTCCCTGAATCGAGGTTTTTTCCAAGGACACTGATTTCCTCGGAGTTGAAACGAATCGAGGTATTCCTGCAAAGACACCGATTTCTCTGCGGGTCGATGCGAATCGAGGTGCTCTCGTCAAGGACGCTGATTTCCCTTAATCGAGGTTTTGCCAAGGACACTGATTTCCTGGAGTAGAAACGAATTGAGGTATTCCTGCAAAGATACTGATTTCTTTGCGGGCCGACGCGAATTGAGGTGTTCTCGTCAAGGACGCTGATTTCCCTGAATCGAGGTTTTTGCCAAGGACATTGATTTCCTCGGAGTTGAAACGAATCGAGGTATTCCTGCAAAGACGCTTATTTCTCTGCGGGTCGATGCGAATCGAGATGCTCTCGTCAGGGACGCTGATTTCCCTGAATCGAGGAAGTTGCCAAGGACACTGATTTCTCTGGGGTTGAGACGAATCGAGGTATTCCGGCAAAGAAGCTGATTTCTCTGCGGGTCGACGCGAATCGAGGTGCTCTCGTCAAGGACACTGATTTCCCTGAATCGAGGTTTTGCTAAGGACATTGATTTCCCTGGAGGTCGGTTGACTTGTTTCCGAGACAGAGCGTTGATCCGGCGGGGAGGTCATTTGTTGACTCTAGGTTGTCTGTGGATCGTAGAGTCTTGGAACTAGGGACTTTGTCGTCGCTCCGCTTTGTTAACGTTGCATCCGAATCCTGCTGGAATGAGGAGGAACTCCGTTGTTAGTCTCCAGGCTGTAGATGTGGTCGTCGAGACTTAGAACTAGGGACTCTCCCGTGGCTCTGAGATTGATTGTCGCGTCTGAATCCTGCTAGAATGAGGAGGAACACTGTCGTGGGTCTCCAGGCTGTAGACGTGGCCGTCGAGACTTGGAACTAGGGACTTTTCCACGGCTCCGATTGATGATGTCGCGTCCGAATACGGCTGGAATGAGGAGGAACACCATTGCTGTTCTCTAGGCTGTAGATATGACCGTCGAGATTTGGAACTAGGGATTTTGCCGTGGCTCCGAGATTGATTTTCGCGTATAAATCCTGCTAGAATAAGGAAGAACGCCATTGTTGTTCTCTAGGCTGTAGACATGGCCGTCGAGATTTGGAACTAGGGACTTTGCCATGGTTCCGTTGTTTTGACCCTGGGGTCGTTTGTTGACGTTGCATCTGCATCCTGCTGGAGAAAAGAGAAACGCCGTTGGTGATCTCTAGGCTGTCTGTGACCCGTCGAGATTTGGAACTAGAGGACTTTGCCATGGTTCCGGGGTAGTCTCTAGGCAGTCTGTGAACCGTCGAGACTTGGCTCTCCTTTTGATAGAGCCTGGTGGGAAAATATGGTTCCCTTTTTTTGTTTGTGCCCCTAGATTATATACAGGGATTGATGCGATATCACCTGTAGGGCAAAAGTTTCATTCTTTCAGAATTTTTTTTTAATTTCTTTTCGCGATGCTCTATCATTTCAGCTTTTTATATCGCGAAAATTGCGATTGCCCAATCATTTCGGCTATTTTTCGCGGTGCCCAATCATTTCGGCTATTTTTATTTTTACTTGCTATTTTTTATTGCGAGTTGCCCAATCATTTCGGCTGTTTTTGTATGCATGTATTTTTACTTGCTGATTTCGTTGCAAGTTGCCCCATCATTTCGGCTATTTCATATGCATTTTTGGCTCGCTAATTTTTTATCGCAAGTGTGGAACTTGGAATCTGGTTCCAATCTTCGCACCAACATCGCTGCAACTGGAATATTGCCAGGAGCGAATCATCATTTGCCATGAAAAGACTTGGAATTTGATACTGATTCAGGCATCAGCATCGCTACCACACTGGGACATTGCCAGGAGAGAATCATCATTTGCCTTTGTCGATATCGAACAAAGATGGCTTAGCAAACAGGGTTAGGATCCTGTTGACTAAGGCTTTTTGACTTTACGAGCCGTAAGGGTCTCATAAAGGTATTTCTCCCTACGAGTCGTGAGGATCTCGTAGGTGTATTTTCTCCTTAAAAATTATGAGGATTCTTAAGTGTATGTTCTCTTATAAGTCGTAAGGATCTTACAAGAGTGTTTTCTCCTTATAAGTCGAGAGGACTTACAAGGGTCGTTCACCGTGTGAGCATATCCCTAGTCGCTGGTGGGACTTTGTTAGGGAAAGGTTTATTCGTGCCCGTGGATTGTATATGTAACAACCGAGTTCAATTATACTAATTTATGTTGCTGTATGTGTTGTTTGTGGTAGTTTACTTATATTCGACCCGCTTGCTTGAACTTGTTGTTTCCTAGTTATAGATTACCCCGAAAGTACATATTTTGCATATAGCAGATTGAGTCACTTAAAATAATTTAAAATACACAACATGGCCTGCTTAATACCCCTAACCCTGTGGTAGCGTCCTTGCATCGTGTTCTCGTCCCGTTCGGTGGAACGGACGTGTTTTGATGGATGCGCGCGCGTGCGTGCGTCCGTTCTTGGGGGTATGCTTTTTCATTACATAATCTTTCATTTCAATTTTTGGAACTTGCTAATAAATTTCATATTTCAAATCCAAATTTTTGGACCCGACCCGGGCGCAATTCTGAAATATTTCGTATCCAGCCAAATTTCTAACCATTTTAAATTTCTTTATATTCGTTTAAAATTTACAATCTACAGCCAAAGATTTGTTTACCAACCAATATATATAATAAATCTCTGTATAGTGAAATCTTGACAGTTCACCATATTTTTCCTTAACCAACAATATAAATCCTTTATATTTAAACCTATTAAACTCCTTGCACTGTTTTCCTTTGGGTCCCACTTTCCCAACCAATCAAACGCCTTCTTTTCTTGCGCCGGGCACACACAAATCCCCTCTCAGCCTTTCCCTTTCTCCTTCTCTCTCCTCCGCCGCAGATCTCTCTCTCTCTCTCTCCCCTTTCTCTCTCCTCTCGCTCTCTCCTCTCGCGAACACCGTTCGCTCCTCAACTCTGGTCACCGCTCGCGCGATATCGCCACCTCCCTCTTATTTCTTCTCTCCTCTTCTCTTTTAAAAACCCCGGAGCCACGAGAACCCATCAACCCTCTGCCTTCCTCGAACCCTAACCCTAAAAACTCTTTCACCTCATCACAACTCCCCTTCAACCAAGCCTCTTCCTCCTCATCGCCATCTTCTTCCCCTTCTTCCTCCATTCCCGAGCCCTCACCTGCACACCCAACAGAACCCGAGCAACCACCACCCCCACCTCACCGCCGGCGATCCTTAAGACCTCGCCGTCACCATTCTCTTCTCCTCCTCTCCCTCTCCTCTGCAATTCTCCTCTTCTCACTCACTCCTGCACACCCGAGCACCATCACCCCAAACCCTAACCTAACCCTAACTCCTATAAAACTAAACCCTAGCCTCGCCGGAGTTCCTCCGATCATCACCGTCGACGCCATCACTCCTCTGCATATCTAGTGAGCAACTCTTTCCCTTCTCATTTTTTCTTCCTCCTATTCTTTCCTTCTTCTTTCTTTCTATAAGTTTCTTTTCTTTTTGATGTTCACTGGTCTTGTGTTTGCCGGAATCCGGTCATGCCGACGACAATCCCGACGACCCAGCGAGCGTGCCTGACCCGTGTGATCTCCTCGTACGTTGTTTGGATCTGTTCTGTGTACCGTGCGCGCGTCGCGACTTTTTCCGCCGACGTAAGACGTTCCGTATACCCATTTCTTGATCTGTCGAGGCAAGTGAAACTTGCTACATGCTATCTATATGTTTTATAACTATTTAGTGAACATTAAACTTGTAGATTGAATCCAAAGTTACCTATTCCAATTTAACAGTGCGATATTCCGTTTACATATTTGAGATTCAGAACTTGAACCCTAACTGTTGCATTTAGTTTACTAAACCTAGTAACCACGTTTATATTTTAAATCACATAATAACTAGTTACATAGTCTATGGTACCCTTTCTATAGTTTTACTCCATTGGACACCCGTGTGCATCGTTAACCTGTTTTAGTTTTAATTACATCCATTGAACATATTATACATACCATTGCATCTCTAGATTACTTGATACATATTTACATGATTTTAATTTCCATACTTGTCATATTGTATTCATGTAAGGTTGAAACCATCCCTTAAAACAGATAACCGTACATCCAAGTTGTTTAATCTGCACCTATTTGCTTATCATATTACATGTTCCAGTTTATTGTTCTATTAGTACCCATGCTTGTGATGTTTACACATGCTTATGCTAGTGTGATTGTGCGCACCCACATGACATCTTGTGCACCCTGATATTACCTATTACACCTATTATTTGACACGACATGGTACCGTACAATTCTTGACATAACATGACACCTTTATATATTACCGGGCTTGACCTGATGTACCATGGTCCTACCTGTTACCTGATCTTGTGTCTAATGCCAACAGACCTGACATGTTGTCCTTACGGACCGTTCCTGTTGTCTATCTAGACAAACCTGTACCTGCCTGATCCTGTGTTGGCATTAGCTTTAGATTAATTACTACTTGACTTGACCATATATAACTTGGGGGTATGGGGAAATCAGTATTGTAACCGAACGTAACTCAAAGGGCCATCCTATTGTTTGCCGTTTTTCCGGGCGTTACGGAATACCCATTGTTTGCCGTTTTTTCCGGGCGTTACGGAATACCCATTGTTTTCCGTTTTTCCGGGCGTTACGGAATACCTATTATTTGCCGTCTTTCCGGGCGTTACGTAATGATCACCGACGAGTTACGATGATGATTACATTACTTAATTTCGAAGACTTTAGAATAGATAACCCCGTAGCACAGTTTAGATATCTCCGCACGTCACTTATACTGACACATTTACGGTTATATATTCTCATTATATTCTTGCTCATACTCATACCTGCATGCCTTACTACCCTGTTAATATTATTGCTTGATATCATGACGCGCTGACGTCTGGGTTTTGTATGGGCCAGATTCCTTACCTTTGCTGCAGTCCGAGCAGGAGTACTTCAGTCAGCAGGCTGAGCAGTGAGGACTCGTTAGTAGTTAGTTCTTTTACTTTTCAGTATTTTTATTCCTGATGTGAGCCCGCATTATGGGACATACATTCCAGTTATTCTTGTATTGGATCCTTTTGCTTCCGTATTATTTATTCTTGACTCATTTTATTTTGGCTTATGGACATGTGCTAGATAGTTTTATCATTGTTCTTGATATCTCTACAGCCGTAATGTGACTGTGGAAGGATAATTCCTATCCACAGGTAGCATGGTTGGCTATGTCACGTGCCTACCTTAGCGTACTCTGGGAAGCGGGGCGTGACACGGTTCTTTTGGTATCAGAGCCATAAGTTAATCGGGTTGATTCTTTTGTAGTTGGGTATTGGACCCAATACACGAACAGAATACTCGTGATTAGGAAACATGTCCTGCCACCTTACCGTTTACCGTTCTTGAATCTAACCTCCTCCTATTATACTTTTACGGTATGCAAACTTCCTTTGCATATCGACTCGAAACCTGGTTCCTTGTTATCTCTAGAACTTAGGCGACTTGGGTGGAGTTATGTAATTGTAGGTATGATACCGCGGCATAGTTACAATGCGGTACTCTATTTAAGTAACTTGGAGTTGTAACCTTGATCTACATTTTGAATCTGTTATCATGCTAATCCTTGGGTGCTTTGATTTCAGGAACATGGAAGACAAGAATATGAAGACGTACCAAAGGCGTGTTGACGAAGCCGCCATGCTTGGAGTAATACGTGGGATGTTGGAGAATCAAAAGCGACAGACCGAGCTGATCCAGCAGCAAGCTGAATCTTTTCAGGAAGGTTTGCGGACTATTTAGCAGTCTGTGAGCAATGTTGTGGCCAGACCGATGCATCGTGTGGGTACCGTGGCGGATTTTAGGAGACTGGGTCCTTCTGTCTTCACTGGCCTGGAGGAGCCATTGCCAGCGGAACAGTGGCTGGTTGATACGGAGAATTTACTCGTTGCGGCACAGATCCCAGAGGATAAGAGGGTGGATGTGGTACGCATCCAATTGGTAGACTACGCCCGTGAATGGTGGCTTGTGGAAGAGACCCGCTTGCCCAAGCCGATTAGTTGGGCGGATTTCTTGAAGAGTTTTTGGAGAAGTTCTTCCCGCGGACTGCACGGGAGGAAATGGAGGAAAAATTCGTCAGTTTGAAACAGAACGGCGCACCTGTAGATGTACATGCAGCTGAGTGGACGCGGCTCAGTAGATTCGCTGGACCTTTGGTTGCCAGCAATGCTGATAGGGCAAGAAGGTTCATGCGCAGTTTGGATGTGGACATCCAGACGCATATTGTCTCCCTGGGTTTGACCACTTTCTCACAAGTACTTACAGCAGCCCGAGAGCAGCAGAGTCTATCTATGAAGACCGGGAGTACGCCGCAGCCAGCAGTTACAGCACGGAAGCCAGCATTTGCACCAAACCGAGCACATGGACGCAAAGGTATTCCGGTGGACAGGCGTGGCGTTGTACTAATGAAGAAGCCAGTTTTTTCCGAGCAAAAGGGAAGGGTGTTGTGCGATTACTGCCAACGACTGGGTCATTATCGAAGAGATTGTCGTAAGAGGCTTGGACTGTGTCTTATTTGCGGATCAGCTGATCACACCGTTGATACTTGTCCATCAAAACTACGGTTGAAGGAAGATACTCAGAAACCACCGCAAAGACAGTTTCAGGAGCAGAAGCTGATAACTCAGGGACCCAATCAAGCTCGAGCATTTACCCTGACGGCTGAGGAAGCCAAGGCTTCGGGGGAAGTTGTTTCAGGTATTCTACTTGTTCATGGTCTTCCCGCATTAGCGTTATTTGATTCTGGTGCATCCCATTGTTTTATGTCGTCCAAGTTTATTACTATACACTCGATAACTTGCACGACCCTGTTTAGTTATTGGGACATACACACTGGGAATGGGAAAATCATATCTAGTAGAGGGTGTAAGGATTGTTCTGTTGTTGTTGGTGGACGAGAGCTGGTGTAGATTCCTTGGCAATTGTTACCGGCAGTATGAAGTCGCATTGGGAATGGATTTTCGGCACTCTCCACGATCACATTGAGTGTAGAGCAAAGAAAGCGAATTTCCAGATTCCCGGACATCCAGAGGATGTTTGGTATGAGCAGTTCTGTCGGGCTAGTCGTGTTTAAAGCTAGGCCGACAAACAATGTTCTTCCGTCGATGGAGGTTGCTAAAATGAAGCGCCATCTGTTGTTCGAGATTTCATGGACGTGTTCGAGGACATCTCGGGTTTACCGCCAAAACGAGATGTGGAGTTCGCGAACGATCATGTTCCTGGTACAGCGCCAATCTCAAAGGCGTACTTTCCAATGGCACCAGTGGAGTTGGAAGAAGTAAAGAAGCAGGTTGCTGAATTACTTGAGAAGGATTGGATTCGCGGCAGTAACTCACCTTGGGGAGCTCCAGTTCTTCTAGTAAAGAAGAAGGATAGCACAAGGAGGATGTGCATCGATTATCGAGAATTAAACCGGGTGACTATTAAGAACAAGTATCCGATCCCTCGTATTGGCGAATTGTTCGAGCAGCTTAGTGGCGCGAGGGTATTCTCGGAGCTGGATTTGCGGTCCGGATATCATCAGGTCCGAGTTAAACCAGAGGATATTTGCAAGACTGTGTTCCGAACTCGGTATGGACATTACGAGTATTAGTGATGCCCTTCGGAGTAACGAATGCACCGGCGATATTATGGACTTGATGAGCCGAATCTTTTCACCATTCTTGGACCAGTTTATAGTGGTATTTATTGATAATATTCTGGTCTACTCCAAGAGCAGTGAAGAGCATGCAGAATATTTGGTGATCGCACTGCAGACGTTGAGGCAAGAAAATTTGCATGTAAGGATGAGCAAGTACGAGTTTTGGCTTAAAGTTCTGGGACATGTCGTGTCTGGAGATGGAATCACCGTTGATCCCGAAAAGATTGCAACAGTTTGAGATTGGCCGATTCCGAAGAACGTTGTAGAGATCAGAAGATTTCTTGGACTTGACGAGTATTACAGATATTTGTGAAGAACTCATGAAGGAGGCGCACAGTTCAGCATGTTCCGTACATCCAGGAGGCACGAAGATGTACCGAGATTTACGACAACATTTCTTGTGGGAATGCATGAAACGGGAGATTGCTCGTTTTGTAGCAGAGTGCTTGGTGTGCCAGCAAGTTGAGGCTGAACATCAAAGGGTTGTTGGTTTATTGCAACCACTTCCGATTCCTCAGTGAAAGTGGGAGCATATGACCATGGATTTCGTGACGACTTTACCACGGAGTCCAAAGGCAACAATGAAGGTTGGGTGATTGTTGATCGATTGACCAAGGCAGCTCATTTCATACCTTTTCGAGTTGGTCAATCAACAGGAACTTTGGCAGAACGATACATGTGGGGGATTATAAGACGGCATGGAGTACCGGCGAGCATCGTGTCCGACAGTGACAACCGTTTCTTAACACACTTCTGGAGGAGCTTACAGGAAGGTTTGGGGACTCGATTGAAGTTTAGCACAGCTTATCATCCTCAAACAGATGGCCAGTCGGAGAGAACGATCCAAACTCTTAAAAATATGTTGAGAGCTTGCATGTTGGACTTCAAGGGTTCATAGGAGGATCATCTACATTTAGTGGAGTTTTCTTACAACAACAGTTTTCAGGCGACGATTCAGATGGATCCATTCGAAGTTTTATATGGTCGCAAGTGCCGTTCACCTGTCTGATGGGACGATGTCGGTGAACGAAGATTGTTGGGACCAGATTTGGTTGTGCAGACAGTTGAGAAGGCTAACGCTATCCGGAATCTTATGAAAACAATACTAGAAAGACATAAGAGTTGGGCAGATACGTCGAGAATACCTTTAGAGTTCGCCGTGGGTGATTTGGTATTCTTGAAGATATCACCGACTAGAGGGGTGATTCGTTTCGGAAGTCGAGAAAAGCTCAGTCCTCGATTCGTCGGACCTTTTGAGATTTTTGAAGCGTGTTGGTGAGGTAGCGTATCGATGGGCGTTACCGCAATCCTTGGCGAATGTTCATGACGTATTTCACGTATCTCAACTCCGTAAATATGTTCGAGATGAAACACATGTGTTGGATCATTCGAAGCTGACTGTACGACAAGACTTGACTTTTGAGGAGCGACCGGTTGCGATTGTGGATCGAAGGGAAAAAGGTTCTTAAGAACAAGGTTATCCCTCTTGTACTTGTTTCTTGGAGTAGTCGCTCAAATGGAGAGTCAACTGGGGAACGAGAAGATGAAATCCGGCAGAAGTTTCCCCATCTTTTCTTGTAGTTTGTTGGTCGTTTGTCCTTTTTGTGTTCTTGGAATTTCGAGGACGAAATTCTTTTTGTAGTTGGGTATAATGTAACAACCAAGTTCAATTATACCAATTTATGTTGTTGTATGTGTTGTTTGTGGTAGTTTACTTATATTCGACCCGCTTGCTTGAGCTTGTTGTTTCCTAGTTATAGATTACCCCGACAGTACATATTTTGCATATAGCAGATTGAGTCACTTAAAATAATTTAAAATACACAACATAGCCTGCTTGATACCCCTAACCCTGTGGTAGCGTTCTTGCATCGTGTTCTCGTCCCGTTCGGTGGAACGGACGTGTTTTGATGGCTACGCGCGCGTGCGTGCGTCCGTTCTTGGGGGTATGCTTTTTCATTACATAATCCTTCATTTCAATTTTTAGAACTTGCTAATAAATTTCATATTTCAAATCCAAATTTTTGGACCCGACCCGGGCGCAATTCTGAAATATTTCGTATCCAGCCAAATTTCTAACCATTTTAAATTTCTTTATATTCGTTTAAAATTTACAATCTACAGCCAAAGATTTGTTTACCAACCAATATATATAATAAATCTCTGTATAGTGAAATCTTAACAGTTCACCATATTTTTCCTTAACCAACAATATAAATCCTTTATATTTAAACCTATTAAACTCCTTGCACTATTTTCCTTTGGGTCCTACTTCCCCAACCAATCAAACGCCTTCTTTTCTTGCGCTGGGCCCACACAAATCCCCTCTCAGCCTTTCCCTTTCTCCTTCTCTCTCCTCCGCCGCAGATATCTCTCCCCCCCCTTTCTCTCTCCTTTCGCGCTCTCTCTCTCTCCTCTCGCGAACAATGTTCGCTCCTCGACTCTGGTCACCGCTCACGCGATATCGTCACCTCCCTCTTATTTCTTCTCTCCTCTTCTCTTTTAAAAACCCCGGAGCCACGAGAACCCATCAACCCTCTGCCTTCCTCGAACCCTAACCCTAAAAACTCCTTCACCCCATCACAACTCCCCTTCAACCAAGCCTCATCCTCCTCCTCGCCATCTTCTTCCTCTTCTTCCTCCATTCCCGAGCCCTCACCTGCACACCCAACACCCAACAGAACCCGAGCAACCACCACCCTCACCTCACCGCCGGCGATCCCTAAGACCTCGCCATCACCATTCTCTTCTCCTCCTCTCCCTCTCCTCTGCAATTCTCCTCTTCTCACTCACTCCTGCACACCCGAGCACCATCACCCAAACCCTAACCCTAACTCCTCTAAAACTAAACCCTATCCTCACCGGAGTTCCTCCGATCATCACCGTCGACGCCATCACTCCTCTGCATATCCAGTGAGCAACTCTTTCCCATCTCATTTTTTCTTCCTCCCATTCTTTCCTTCTTCTTTCTTTCTATAAGTTTCTTTTCTTTTTGATGTTCACTGGTCTTGTGTTTGCCGGAATCCGGTCATGCCGACGACGATCCTGACGACCCAGCGAGCGTGCCTGACCCGTATGATCCCCTCGTACGTTGTTTGGATCTGTTCCGTGTACCGTGCGCGCGTCACGACTTTTTCCGCCGACGTGAGACGTTCCGTATACCCGTTTCTTGATCTGTCGAGGCAAGTGAAACTTGCTACATGCTATCTATATATTTTATAACTATTTAGTGAACATTAAACTTGTAGATTGAATCCAAAATTACCTATTCCAATTTAGCGTGCGATATTCCGTTTACATATTTGAGATTCAGAACTTGAACCCTAACTGTTGCATTTAGTTTACTAAACCTAGTAACCACGTTTATATTTTAAATCACATAATAACTAGTTACATAGTCTATGGTACCCTTTCTATAGTTTTACTCCATTGGACACCCGTGTGCATCGTTAACCTGTTTTAGTTTTAATTACATCCATTGAACATATTATACATACCATTGCATCTCTAGATTACTTGATACATATTAACATGATTTTAACTTCCATACTTATCATATTGTATTCATGTAAGGTTGAAACCATCCCTTAAAACAGATAACCGTACATCCAAGTAGTTTAATCTGCACCTATTTGCTTATCATATTACATGTTCCAGTTTATTGTTCTATTAGTACCCATGCTTGTGATGTTTACACATGCTTATGCTAGTGTGATTGTGCGCACCCACATGACATCTTGTGCACCCTGATATTACCTATTACACCTATTATTTGACACGACATGGTACCGTACAATTCTTGACATAACATGACACCTTTATATATTACCGGGCTTGACCTGATGTACCATGGTCCTACCTGTTACCTGATCTTGTGTCTAATGCCAACAGACCTGACATGTTGTCCTTACGGACCGTTCCTGTTGTCTATCTAGACAAACATGTACCTGCCTGATCCTGTGTTGGCATTAGCTTTAGATTAGTTACTACTTGACTTGACCATATATAACTTAGGGGTATGGGGAAATCAGTATTGTAACCGAACGTAACTCAAAGGGCCATCCTATTGTTTGCCGTTTTTCCGGGCGTTACGGAATACCCATTGTTTTCCGTTTTTTCCGGGCGTTACGGAATACCCATTGTTTGCCGTTTTTCCGGGCGTTACGGAATACCTATTTTTTGCCGTCTTTCCGGGAGTTACGGAATAATCACCGACGAGTTACGATGAGGATTACATTACTTGATTTCGAAGACTTTAGAATAGATAACCCCATAGCACAGTTTATATATCTCCGCACGTCACTTATACTGACACATTTACGGTTATATATTCTCATTATATTCTTGCTCATACTCATACCTGCATGCCTTACTACCCTGTTAATATTATTGCTTGATATCATGACGCGCTGACGTCTGGGTTTTGCATGGCCCAGATTCCTTACCTTTGCTGCAGTCCGAGCAGGAGTACTTCAGTCAGCAGGCTGAGCAGTGAGGACTCGTTAGTAGTTAATTCTTTTACTTTTCAGTATTTTTATTCCTGATGTGAGCCCGCATTATGGGACATACATTCCAGTTATTCTTGTATTGGATCCTTTTGCTTCCGCATTATTTATTCTTGACTCATTTTATTTTGGCTTATGGACATGTGCTAGATAGTTTTATCATTGTTCTTGATATCTCTACAGCCGTAATGTGACTGTGGAAGGATAATTCCTATCCACAGGTAGCATGGTTGGCTATGTCACGTGCCTACCTTAGCGTACTCTGGGAAGCGGGGCGTGACAGTATACAAGGGTCAATATTGAACCTCTTGTAGGGCAAAATTGGAGATTTTGAAGGCTTAAGAACAGGTTCAGATCCCTGTAACTTAAGGCTTTTGAACCCTATGAGCCGTGAGGGTCTCAAAGGGGAATTCTCCTTACGAGCCGTGAGGGTCTCAAAGGGGAATTCTCGTAAGTGTAAGTTCTCCTTACGAGTCGTGGGGATCCCTAAGTGTGTTTCTTCTTTGTGAGTCGTAAGGATCTCACACAGGTGGTTTCTCTTTACAGGGTCGAGAGGACCTTACAAGTGTCTTTTGACGAGATTGCGCCCTTTCGGGTTTTCACAAAACTCGCCGGTAGTCCCGCTGTTTTTACTCACGGAGCCCTATCAGGTTTTCATCTGTGCCCATTTCGCTTATGGACGTACCGTTTTTTTTACCACGTCAGCCTGGAGATGCCGCGGGTCTGTAGTAGTTTAAAGACGTTTCGGTCATAGGTCCGAGATTTTTCGGGCAACATACGATTACGAAGCTAGATTTTCTCGCAAATCTTCGCATCTTTTGTGTCGGAGGTGGATTCCTTGAAGAGAGGGCTGAGGGCGATTTCTTCGTCGGAGTCGCTTCCAAAGGTGATGACTTGCGATCCCTTGGTGTCGACTATGTGACAGTTGCCAGCGGCTCTTTTGCGCTCATCTGTCGTGCTTTTCTGTTCCCGACGAGCCTTGCGCTTCACTCGTTGAACGTGTTGTCGGTGGACAACATATTCCTGCCACCAGTTTTTAAAGGCTATGCACTCCTCGGTAAGGTGTGCAATCCTCTGATGGTATAAGCAGAAGTTAGGAAGTATGTCCGCTTCATCAAGATGTATACTGCCAGGAGAATTTCCTCTGAAAGAGGGCAACTTCATTCCTATTGACAGGGCCCTGGCGAATCGTTTCCTTACTTTAAGCTTGCTTTTGCTGGCGATAGGGATGCTTCGATCCGGTTGGGGTGACTCGCCCTTTTCATTCAGTCGTCGGCGTTTGGCTTTTTCGAATATAGCCAGTTCGCGCTCTCGATTGGCTTTTCTTTTCTGACGGGCTTCGTTCAGTAGCAAGTCGATCATCTCGTCAGACGGTTCCAAGGGTTTTGGCTTCGATCCTGCCCTCAGCTCTTTTATGTTGTCTTCTGTCGCCGAGTGAGCTTCTTCGTTAGTTAACGCCGAATGAGAGATCATGTGGCAACTTGCCACATAGTCCTCAGATTCTTCTGACGAGTCATCCCCGTCGTTATTGTCGTTATCTCCGCTCTCAAGGATATTGTTGAGAAATTCTTGGAGTGTTACCGGGGTCCGCGCCTTCTGGTTATATTACTCCAGCGCATCAATATACTTTTGCAGATCCGTGCGCTTGTCATCAGGCTTCACGGGCCTTTTCTTCTTCTTTGAAGACTTTGACGGCTGGGCCTGAGCGTTTTGAGCATCGCTACCAATTCTCGGCATCGGGCACGGTTTTAGCTTTCCCTCAATGATCTCAGGCTCTAGCGGGCTTTTCCACTTGATTGCCGGGCATGTGTGAAGATCCTTCAGCATTCTTTTCGCCTTGGCTGAAAGAGCTACCTCCCATGGAGCTTCTTCTAAGAATAAGCACGATGCCTCCGGCATGTCCATCTTTTTCGGAGCATGTGGTTGTGGCGGATTTACCTTCCAGTTTTCGGACAGCGCGAACTTGCCCTGTTGATACTGGTCTTCAACCCAATTTTCGAAGACGTAGCAGTCTTCGATCGGATGGCCCAATACTCGGTGGTAAGGGCAGTAATTGGGATCGTTGACGTCGTTCGGTTGCGGTGGGTGTCTCGACTCCGGTAGAGTAATGAACCCATTGCGCACTGCCAGTTCAAACAGTTTCCTTGTTTTATCCTGGGAAAATGAGTAAGGACGTCTCAACTTCTCATCGTAGGACTGCCGCTTGTTGTTTTGGCGAACAACCCATCTCGGGCCATTCGGCTGTTGTTGAGCGTTGGCGACGAAGATTGCTTTCCCTTTGCCCTTCTCGTTTCGAGGCTCCATCTTCGAGGAGGATGGCCTATGGCCCATCTGGTCCATTCGGGCTAGCTTGTCAATCAAGGCCTGGAAGGTGGTCGGCTTCAAGATGTCACGCCCCGCTTCCCAGAGTACGGCGAAGGAGACGCGACGAGGTTAAAATACTCTTTTATGGATTTTGAAAAAAAAAATTGTATAGAAAAGTGTATAGGAAAATTAGGGTTGTTACATTCTACCCTCCTTATAAAAATTTCGTCCTCGAAATTTGTAAACGGAAAGTGTAACAAATCCAAGAAAAGTTTGGTGCTAGTGTACTGGCAGGGTTTTAAAAATGTAAAGATTGTGTGAAGGAATGAAAGAATGCGAAGGTTTTGGTAAAATTGTAAAAGAAGTGAGGGAATTTTGTGTTAAGATAGATTCAAAGTATATGATTTAAGGAATATGAAATGATGGGATTCAAGGAACATGATTGTAAAGAATGTTTTAGTTGCTGGTTCTTTTATTATATTGCTTAGGTTGTTCACGCAGACCAGAACTGCATGATAGGGATTCATACAGCTCGGATCTGCATGGGCCACCAACAAAACCTGTCACGCCCCGCTTCCCAGAGTACGGCGAAGGAGACACGACGAGGTTAAAATACTCTTTTATGGATTTTGAAGAAAAAAATTGTATAGAAAAGTGTATAGGAAAATTATGGTTGTTACATTCTACCCTCCTTATAAAAATTTCGTCCTCGAAATTTGTAAAAGGAAAGTGTAACAAATCCAAGAAAAGTTTGGTGCTAGTGTACTGACAGGGTTTTAAAAATGTAAAGATTGTGTGAAGGAATGAAAGAATGCGAAGGTTTTAGTAAAATTGTAAAAGAGGTGAGGGAATTTTGTGTTAAGATAGATTCAAAGTATATGATTTAAGGAATATGAAATGATGGGATTCAAGGAACATGATTGTAAAGAATATTTTAGTTGCTGGTTCTTGTGTTATATTGCTTAGGTTGTTCACGCAGACCAGAACTGCATGATAGGGATTCATACAGCTCGGACTTGCATGGGCCACCAACAAAACCAGTCACGCCCCGCTTCCCAGTGTACGGTGAAGAGGACGCGACGAGGTCCGCTACGTATATACTTAGAAGTACATACGCTAAGCGTATCTAAGCAATATAAAAGTAAGTCACAAGAGACAAGAGATATAGAAATAACAGCAACTTTATTAATAACATTCTTTTGTACAATGCATGAAAAGTAAATACAACTGAAATGAAAAGCGATGCCTAAACAGTGGCATAACAGGAAATGAAAATACTGAATAGAACAAGGTACAATGTCTAGAGCTCGGGGTCTTCGTGAAACTACTCCAAGTCTTCACCGGTGGGCTCAATCTCTGCTGGGTCCAAAGCACCTGACGACATTCAAAGAAGAAAGAAATAGAATGTCGTCAGCGAACAGGTCGCTCGGTAAGTCCCAATGATAATAGAGAAATAAATAAAGAGCAGGAGAGAGAGAGTAGCTTTTAATATTGTATTGTATTGTATTGTTGTAATGTTGTATTAACGTTGTTGTTTGTAGCTTGGTACAGAAGAATGCCAGTGTATACGAGAGGGGTCTCTATATGCTAGAGACCAGGGCAAACGGAATATAGAGTACAAGGCTCCGTTATACAACCCGGAACAACGGCAATTGGATTCATGTTAGGTATCTTAAGTCTGACCGTCTCGTGCCACTTTTAACACCTTCCGTATCAATCTACCCCTTAAACCCCGTAGTGTTTTGATTGTATTGTATTGTATAAGTTGGATGACTGACCAAAACCATGCTATCAGTAACAGAGTGTAACTGCATAATCAGGTAAATGGAATAACGGAACAATGGATGTATATCCATAGTTTGATTCAATCAAGTTGTATTGATTGTTAACTGGATTCTGGGATTCATGTGTTCATATTGAGTTGGAATATTAAAGAATGTAGATTGACTTGAATTATATTCAAGTCAGAAATAATCAGACTCAAATCCGAGTTAGACCAAAAGAAATGTAAGTTGAAGTTCTATATTTGTTAGGGTCATTATTGTAATTTATAAAACTTGAGGGGGTTTTATGTAAAAAATACTTTTGTATAGTTTTCAAGATACACCTCAAGTATTTATTATTCGTCTTTATTGTTATAATAAGTGTGATTTTATTTTATGATATTTCTAGTGAAAATATCCTAATTTCATAAATAAAGGTATTAATTTGTAATATTGATTTATTTGAAATTCATGGTATTTTAATGTAACTTTTAATCTTGTAATTTTTAGGAAAAGGTGGAAACTTTATCTTATAATAAAATAGGTGTTTAAATGATAAATATACATATGTTTATACAAGAATAATTTTTAATAAATATTTTATATTCCAAAAATCTCATTTTTCTTAAATGTTGTATTTTAAACCTTTCGAGACCGAATACTCCTTGCGGAGCTCTGAATCTCGCACTACTAAGCCCGAGGGTGCACGATAAACCGTACTATCCCTAACGAGTTCCCTAAATGTGGGTTGTAGTGGCGCTTTGCAAAGATTTAATAAATACTAATTATTTAGAAAACGGTTTTATAAAAATAAGGTATTTATTTGTAAAAGGTGTAAATTTCCGTATTTTAGATTCTAGGGTTTTCTAAGCCAACTAGCCTATTTCTAAATGGTCTAAACGACAAGTCATTAGAAGTCTCAAATCGCCTCTTCACCGCCAATTGTGGCCAGATAAGTACAAGTGAGGAAGGAGGGATCCGCTCACGAATCGTGAGGCGGGCCTTTTAAAGTTACCTTTGCTCACTTGCCTAGCCTAGACACCACAAAGTCAGGTTTAGATAAACGATCGATGTCCACGACTTATCGTATTTTCCTATTAAAAGATATTGTTTTAAAATTGTATATAACTTAGAACTTTTAGAAAAGGTTTTAATAAGAAAATGGTATTTTAATGTAAAATCTTGTTTTGTCGTATTCTAAATTTTTAAGATAGCGTGTTATGATTACATATGAGTGTGTGAGGAGGTAGGTCATTATCTCGTGATCTACTTTAAGGTATAGCAATGTTAAAGGGTTAAATGTGATAAACAAAACATGGTGGTATTTAAGTGAAAGAATACGATATATTGCAAAAGCTATCATTTCATGTGTGAAAACTTGTTCAAATTAATTTTTAAGTGATTAGTAGTCAACATGAATATGTTTAAGCATTATGGAATTAGTGAGTGAGATTTGATAGAAAACCGAATTGGAAATCGGGTTGTTCCGATTTCCGTCGGGTTTGTAAAGTCGTATTTTAATGAAAGAAAAGAAGGATAGAAAAGGGGGACTTACAGGTTTGGACAACGCTAGAGAGTGAGAGGGAGGTAGAGGGTTTTCCGGCGCGTCGAAACGTCGTCGAGAGCTCCTAGCACGATCACCGGGAAGTCGCCGTTTATTTCGTCAGCGCTTCGCCTTTCGCTCATTTTCCGACGTACCAAGTTCTCTTGAGATTTTGGGAGAGTGGACTTAGGAATTTAGGATGAGAGGGTAAAGGATATGGGGGGTTTATATAGGGTTAGGCTAGGGTTAGAGTTTTAATAAAAAAAATATATAAAAATATATAAAATCATTAAAAAAATTATTAAACCTAGGAGTAAAAGAGATTTATTAGGCAATTGGTAACCGATCCAAGCATTTAGAGTATGCAGGAGGGTGGACCAGGTCAAGAGACAACTTTTCTCTGTTGGTGACTCGACCGTCAGGCCAAGTCCGGCCGGCGGCGCCGAGTCAGGCCGAGTTAGGCCACCAGAGGCCGGGGAAACTTCGGCGGTACAATTTGGTATATTTACTTTTTGTTGTCTAGTACATATTTTGGGAGTTATGGCCTTTTGACTGTTGACTTCCAAAAGAATTTAAAACAAAATAAATACAAAAATAATGTGGGGCATGAGATTTGAACTATGGTGGCTTGGTTCAGCAGTGCAAGGTGTTACCAATGAGCTACAAGCTCCTTCTTGTAATTATTGTGGGAAAATAACTACTTAAAGTGGTAACAGCAATACTAAATACCCCAAGTACACTTTAATTTTAAAACAATTTTATGTACACTAAAAATGGAATTATTTAAAAACAAAATAATTACATATATATTGTGCTCAGGTTAAAATACTCTTTTATGGATTTTGAAAAAAAAATTGTATAGAAAAGTGTATAGGAAAATTAGGGTTGTTACATTCTACCCTCCTTATAAAAATTTCGTCCTCGAAATTTTTTAAAGGAAAGTGTAACAAATCCAAGAAAAGTTTGGTGCTAGTGTACTGACAGGGTTTTAAAAATGTAAAGATTGTGTGAAGGAATGAAAGAATGCGAAGGTTTTGGTAAAATTGTAAAAGAGGTGAGGGAATTTTGTGTTAAGATAGATTCAAAGTATATGATTTAAGAAATATGAAATGATGGGATTCAAGGAACATGATTGTAAAGAATGTTTTAGTTGCTGGTTCTTGTGTTATATTGCTTAGGTTGTTCACGCAGACCAGAACTGCATGATAGGGATTCATACAGCTCGGACCTGCATGGGCCACCAACAAAACCTGTCACGCCCCGCTTCCCAGAGTACGGCGAAGGAGACGCGACGAGGTTAAAATACTTTTTTTATGGATTTTGAAAAAAAAATTGTATAGAAAAGTGTATAAGAAAATTATGGTTGTTACAGAAGAACATCATGAATTGGGATATGGTCGCCTGAGGGTCGAGGGTCCCCACGAACATGCCTACCGCAGGCGCTTCTTCAATGCGCTGCTCGCATTTTGACCATAGATTCCGCCACCGTATTGCGTATTGCACCCACGTTTCGCCTGGCTTTACCCTGGCGTTAATCAGTGCGGTGATCAGGTTGTGCTCGCTAGCCCTTGCAAATCTCTGTGTAAACAGCAGCTCCATCTTTGCAAATGTCTTGACAGAGTCATTTAGGAGTTCGGAATACCACTCGAATGCCGTCTCCGACAAACTGCCAACAAACTGGCGGAGCAGTAGCTTATCGTCACCTCCAGTGTTGCCGCATAAGGCTCTGAATTGAGCGACGTGCTGATGTGGATTTCCCGTCCCCTTGTATACGTGGAATTTGGGGATCGTGTATCCCGGCGGGTACTTTATTTGGTCGTACCAACCCGAATAGGGTCGTCCCGTTTTAACAATTTGCCCAACCACTTCATTTGCCTGATGAACTCGTATCTGCTGAGCGATATAGTCATCCAAGGCGGTTTTAGAAATGGTCTCTTCCTTGGCTGCTGAACAAGCCGGAAGAGGGTTCGATGTCTCCCCTCTGTCATCTTCAAGGATAATCGGGGGGTCTTCAGCTGGAAGATCCGGCTGTAATATCATCCCGACCATGTCTTGGAATAAAAGCGCCATTCGTTTTATGTTGGCCACTTGTTCCGCTGCCTCTTTGTCCTTCTTTTGGAGGATTCTGTGGAGGAAGTCAGCATCGGTTTTCTGTTCACGGCGCTGCTCCGAGGATGTCTCCGAGCTTGCTTTCGGTCCCGTAAGTGCGGCCATAGCTGTTAGCATTTCTTGGAGCTTTTGTTGTTATTGCTCCTGAGCCTTAGTCACTGATCGCGTAAGCGGTCGATGACCTGTGGAGATACGGCTATCCTCTTTTCCGGATGCCATATAGACAGTGTGCACCACCATGCCCCCAGACTTGGGGCGTTTAGATTCAGTGTCCTTGCGATTTGCCAAAGACGCGGGGATCTTCTCCGACCTTCTTCTTTTGTGGGCGGTCGAAGCTGAGGGGGCCGTTGCAACGGGCACCCAGGTAGACGTCACCTTTTGTGGCTTGACAGGATTGTCCTCTTCTCGCCGCGCTTTCATCTTTTTATGTTGGCGGGGATAGTCTTAATCAATCACGGAGTCCTGGACCTGTCGCCAAACTTTATAAATTTTAGAGGACAGCCGCTGAGGGGGTTGTTCCAGCTTCACCTTTGGGGTATTCTCCATAGGTGGAGGAGATCTTTTCAGCATAGCAGTTGGCGAATTCCTGCGTACCCTGTTAAGTAGTTCAAACCTGTTCCTAGTTGGAACAGTAGCATCAACTTCTACCATTGGAGTTGGAGGAGTTAGTCCAGAAGGGGAATTGCCCCCAGCTTTCCTCATTCGGCGCCAGTGGCGACGTCGAGCATGTCGTGCCGCCGGGATCACTTCCGCTGTTGGATCAGCTTTTCCATGCCCCCTATTTTGAGGATAAACTGTTATTGGCGCTAGCCTGTCGAAGAATGACGTCCGTTGAGAAGGGGTAGTCAGTCTTGCGAAGGCCGACTTTCGAACAGGGGAAACGGCCTTCATGACTTCACCTGGAGTGGGAGTTCGAACGGTCAGTCTTTCAAAGACTGATTCCTTAGCACGGGAAGCCGCTTTGACGACTTCAGGGGCTGGAATGGCTATCCTCTTCGGGATAACCTCTTCAGGAATTGTGGGCTTCTTCATGGACCCATCTGAGCTTCGGCCCCGTTTGTTGAAAACTGAGGCAGTAGACTTAGACGACCCGTTGAGAGGGGCCGCAGTAGTTGCAAACCGATCAAAGACCGACTTCTTCGGAGCTTCTTGCGATGGTAAAGGAGCGCTAAAGCTTGTTGGCGGGATCATGGTCCCGAAGAATAGCCCAGTGGTGGCTTGAGTTGCCTGGTCCACTGGCATTGTGAAAAGCGAGGCCGCTTGGGGCCCGTAGGTTACAACTCCAGATGAGGTGGAATGGGAGTTGCAGTTGCAGCTGGAGCAGTTAGAGGCCATTGATCTTCTGTTTTCTGCACGGAGCAAGACACCAAATCTTAGTACCTCGAATCCAGGGGTAACCATAGCAAACCGCGATTCGTTCACGAAACATGACACACGAAATGTGGAGTGGAAAGAGGAAAAGGTCCCACCGGGCGTGCCCGAATCTGCCCTCGGAATTCAGGCCCGGACGTCACAACGTCCCGGTTGCATCTTTCGGCAGAGAACAGCTTGTTGAGGTCGGTGAAGTCGACGCACATACGCCACTTCCCGCTTGACTTTTTGACCATGACCACGTTTGCCAATCATTCGGAGTAAGGCAGATTCCGAATGAAGTTGGCGGTAAGGAGCCTGTCTACCTCGTCCTCGATCGCCTTCTGTTTGATCGGGGAAAAACTTTGCTTTTTCTGCCTGACGGGTCGGGCCGTAGGATCTACCCCGGGCTTGTGAGATATGATTTTGGGGTCGATCTCAGGCATGTCAGCAGGTGCCCAGGCGAACACGTCGGAGTTGTTTCTGAGGAAGCCAACCAGGTCATCTTGCTGAGTCTCTGTCAGAAGCGACCCGATCTGGACGGTTCATTCATCGTCCCTTTCTACGAGGGGGACCTCTGTCAATGGCTCCACCGGGGTCCCTCGGACCTCCTTTTGCTCGTCTCGAGTGTCCAGAGAACCCCTAATGTCACCCTCGGCCCCAACATCGTTATTTGGCCGCTCAGAAGAATATGTTGCGGTGAAGCAAACCTTTGCAGTCCGTTGGTATCCGTAGGCCCGACCTATCCCGTCTTGGTCGAGCGGGAATTTCATCGCCAGGTGGTAGGTCGATATCTGGGCTCTGAGGGAGTTCAGTGTAGGGCGGCCAAAGAGGATGTTGTAGGCCGACGGGATTCCCGCTACAATGAATTCCACAGGCATTGTTCGTGTACGGCCGGTCTCCCCGATGTTAAACTGGAGAGTGATTACTCCTTCCGCCGGGATGGAGTGGTTGGTGAATCCCGACAGGACGTGTGTGGTCGGCCTTAGGTCTGACGGGGCGAGTCCCATACGTAGAAAGCAGTCGTAAAATAGGATGTCTGCCGAGTTTCCACAGTCCACCAGTATCCTCTGCACCTCGTAGCGGTGGACCTAAGCTGTGATCACCAACGGGTCGTTGTGGGGCAGGGATATACCGTGGAGGTCCTCGTCGTTAAAAACGATCGGCTCGGTTGCCCTGTCTTTCTTCCTCGGATGGCTGTTAGTCTCCTCGACCGGTGAGGGGTGCCGAGTCTCGTCAGTATTTGCCGTACCCCCCGCTGATATGTCCATGATTTGTCCGATCGTCAACTTGCCGGGAGGCGGACGTTGTTCTTGCTCACGATCGGCCTGCAGCTTGTCCCGTAAGTACGTTGTCAGGTGCCCCGAGCGGATTAGCTCCTCGATGTAGTCTCGGAGCTGCTTGCAGTTCTCCGTGAAGTGGCCTTGCGACCTGTGGAAGCCGCAGTAGGGGCCCCAGGTGCGTTTTGCCGCCATGCTTGAGACTGGGGGGAGTTTGAAGAACCTCTCGCCCTTAGCCTCCTCCAGCAGCACTGTCTGGGAAACGTTGAGCAGGGTGTACTCCTGAAACTTCGGGGAGTAGGGCTTTGGCCGCTCAAGCCTCCTTTTCTCTTCCTGTCCCCTTTTCTTGTGATCAGCTTGTTCTGTCCAGAGAAGATTGGCGTTTACCTCGGATTCCAGCTGGATCTCACGTTCGGTCCAGGACTTTACCTCGGCCATGGTCTCAGGTTGCGCTAATGCAAAGGAGCATAACCACTCCTTGTGCCTAAGACCCGACCTAAGTGCCGTAATGACCGTCTCGTCCCGATGTTCTGGGACTTCGAGGAGGGCGTTGTAGAAGCGGGTGACATACCCTTTGAAGGTCTCTTTGTCCCCGCTCTTTATTATGAAGAGATGGTTGACGGTCTGCTTCTGCCGTCTGTTCCCGACGAAGTGGCCGAGGAATTGGGTGGCCAGCTAATTGAAGGTTGAGATTGAGTGCGGCGCGAGTCCTCGGAACCAGTCTCGTCCGGAGCGGATGAGAGTGGCCGGGAAAGCACGGCATTGGGCGGCGTCGGAACAGTCCTGGAAACTCATCCCGGCCGTGAACGCGTCCAAATGGTCCTTCGGGTCAGACTTCTCGTCGAAGAGTGAGACCTTTTGGTTGTTCCGGGAGGAGACATGGACGACGAGCAACTCTTCGGTGAAAGGCTTTGTGAGCGAGTCGGCAGCGTATTTATCCCCGTTGCTCGAATGGTGACCTTCCCAATGCATACCCTCGATCTTTTTTTTTCGAGGGCGTCGAGTCGGCCGTGGTATCCTAATGAGTCGGCATACTCCTATTTTTGGCCTCGGGTACAGGAGACCTCTGCGTGGCCACGGCCCCGATTCCATTCGATGACGTTCCTCAGGTTTCCTGGCGAGGTCGTTTTCGAGCTGCCGTGGCGAGTACCGTGCACGCGACCCCGTCGAGGGAGGGGGTGCCGGTCATGCCTGGGTGCAGGCGAGCTGACCGACACCTCCTCGGGAGGTACGGGGGGCCGATGGGGCTCGGGGTAAGGCGCTCTGGCGTAAGACCTCGGAGTTAAACTGTGTGGCGCCCACCGGGTTATTGAATATATCGGCCCGGGGGATCTGCGACCACCGGAGACAGCGAGGCGGTGATCGGTCGTGCCAACGTGGGCACAGTCTTCTCTCCTTCTGTAGGGGTCCCGGTCCCGCGGAGGGGGAGCGGCGACCTGAGGAGCTTGCCCGGCCGTTTGGACACGGACGAGTGCATTTACGACTGGCGTGAGTCGATCTATTCGAGCGGATAGGACGTGAATGGCGTTTGGTGAAGGAGGGGATTCTCCATCGTCTCCACCGTGGGGAGGAGACGATGGAGACGATGGAGCGGATAGGGAGGAGACGTGAGACGATCTATTCGACGGCTGGTGCTTGGATCGTCGCGGCGACCGCTTGTCATGTAGTCGAGATCGGAAGATGAACTTTTGGTTGAGTGAAATTTCTAGTTTCCACAGACGGCGCCAACTGATGGATCTCTGGATCTCCTTCGGATGTTATCTTCCGTTGATCTTTTCGCGTGTTGACGAACGGCTGAGATTGAGTTAGAGGGTTGAATTCTAGAGTGTGTGGATCTCAATGGGTTTGGTGTGGTTGTGGCCGAGCTACCTGCAAACAAGTCCCGGGGTGGTTGTGCCACCGAGGACCCTCCGACGATCAAGTTAGACGGGGTATTTTGGCAGAGTAACGGTCTAGTGGAGTAAAAATGGCTTATCTCGATCGTCTGAAAAAGGGGTTTATATAGCGGCAGCAATGGGCAGGCAGGCGCGAGAATCACGCCGGCCGTTACGCCCCTGGCGTCACACCCACGTGATAGGTGGGATCCCGCATTAATGTCGAGACAGATTCGTTAATGGGGGATCGTGATGGTGTGGAACGCAGGATCGTGGGCGGCGGATATCTCGCGCATTGCGAGATTCACGGAGCCGTGGCAGAGGCGTCTGTGATCAGTACTGTGAGTCGGTCTGGGTGAGACCGAGGAAGATGAGCTCGACGGGAGGCCCGGGCACGAGCGGGAGGCCGAGGCATCCTGGTTCTGTGATAGCTCGGAGGTGAGCCGGGAGGTGGCCTGGTAGGCCACCGGAGGTCGGAAGACTCCTCGGGCCGGAGACCCGAGGTGCGATCCCAACTGAAGTTCTTGATCCTTTTTCGTAGCTTCTGGTACACGTCATCTGCAACATGTCAACATCTGAAGAACCACCGATATCGAGCCTCATCACTACTGCTAATTGATGAATATAATGCAACTGCTGCGTTATGTTACTGTCATTTTGTGTTAGCTGACTGAAAGAGTGAAAGAAGTACATGATTCATGTGACAGGGTAGGAAATATAATGCATCAAATCCTTTATTTCCTCAATTGTCTCTTATGTCTCTCTGCAAGTTGAATCTTTGATTTTGATGCCAACCTATTCAGCAACAAAAAGTCACAAGCTAGCTGTGTTTACCAACTCTCTCTTTGCACAAAAGATTCGCAAAGCTAAAAGATCTTTCCTAGTAGGATAGTGATCACTTCACCAACTTCATTTGTTTTGTTTTCTACCGCTTTAACATGTTTTAAATCCCATTGCTGTTTTATTTCAAGGAACGGACTGGTTTTTTTGCTGCTCAAAATGAATGAAACAGAAAATAATGTAAATTAAACAAGGACTTGGAGGATGAAGACTATATTAATTTGGGTTGCTTTTAATATTTTTGATGTATCAATTTATCTTATTTTGATATTTGATGCAAGCTTGATCTGTTTGTGTTAGTTTGATGGTTTTAGTTCTTTTCCTAAAATAAGAAGCTTAAAGAATGAGCTGCATTTAACAATATACATGTACATCTCATTAAGTGACGCGTCTCAACTAGTTATTAGCACATAGCATCTCTAGGGTCTGTCTTAATGAGATTTAAAAGAGGATTTTCGGGCGCGGGGCAGTGAATTCTGAAAGGTTTCTTCACTGTCAGATGCAAAACGGTGCTTGAACATCTATTTAGATTGCTTTACATACTTTTATATAGAGAGTTGATTCATTATTTTTTATGACATGATAAATTTGGTAGTTAAATCAAGAGAGATTAAATAATAAATGTGTAAAAGATTCTTTTTCATCTTTCATGATTCTTGTTATCACAAATAGTATTCTTCATAGGGATCAAACTTGCTTTACACCATGTCCTTTAAAACTTTAAGGACCCAACAAGCATACGCATTTAATGTCCCAAATATCCCTTGCCTTCTTCATCAGGTTCTCATATATTAAGATAAGCAGAGAAATCATAAGCAAATTTAAAGCTATATATAGCAGCAACTTTGCAATTAAGCATCCAACAAGAGTAAATAAGATGGACACATTTCGCCATAAATATCTGGTATATTTACATATGTTTGACTCATGAATAATTACATTTATTAAATAGTTGATTTTTAAGATAGCTGGTAATTAATTTTGAAGATTTGAGAAAATATGAAACCGTGATATTTTTTTTTGTTGAGAATATATTATCTTTTCTCAATAATTAGGAAAATATTTCTCGCCGGCTTATCATATTGTCACGGTCCGAAAAGGCATGTGACCGGCACAAGGATCATGTGAAGTCCAGTGTACCTCACCGTAACCCAAATAAGCTAAAACCAGAAATCTAAACCATATATAAGAAAAAAAATAGATGAAGTTTTAAGAAAGATTTTATAAAATAAAGTAAAACTTGGTTTGTAAATAGTTAATGTTTAAAAAACAATGTACATCACTTCCTTTGTATATTTTAAATAAATTTCCTGTACAATAGAAGTAAATAAACGTATCCCCATATGAGAGCTAACTCGACATCCACACGGAGGAGACACAATCCGTGCAAAATATACGACGTCTAAAGGTGAAGAACAACAAGCAAAAAGCAATCAACACAATATATAAATAAAGTCAAGCCAACTCCACACGAGTTTGACTACAACAACAATATAACGTTTGAGGCATCGGACAAATACACTCGACTTGGTTGATGGAGTACTTCTAGATACAAGACAAATACCGAAACAAATTATAACCCACCTAGCTCAACAGATAAAGATGCATCCACGTCTAAAATAAGTCCTCCCACTGTCACTATCGATCCAAACGACCAAACCTGAAAGAAGTTATGGCACAACGGAGGTGAGTTGCTTACTCGTGATTAAAATTCGTATAATAAGATAGAAATCACATATATAAGCGGTGAAACAAATAAGGCATGGGTAATCATGTACATTACGAAAGGGAAATAAGCATGTATCGAAACTAGAGTTTGTAAAGTGTTTTTCGTCATCCCATTGAGATAGGTATGCGCTTACTTGTCAGACCAGTACAGATTTCCTCCAGCCTACGATGAGCTGGGGTTTATTGATTATGGAGATCATAATCTCCGGCAGACACGGACAAATCTGTCATTAATTACCCTTCGTTCCTAAACAAGAGAACCTCCGATTAACGGGTCGTACGAATCATGTGAACTCAATGTGGGAGGTGGGTGTTTGAAATTAAATACAAACAAATGTTCATTTCATTTTTATTTTGTTCATTTATTTATGTTTTATTTTTATTTTTATTTTATATTTATTTATATAGTTATTATTATTATTATTATTTGGCAAACATTTAGCATAAAAAACAACAAAACCAACGTCATGGTTTCACATAAAGAAGCTAATAAATTCATCATTACATGTTCAAGTTAAACCGGGACTTTCCCCTAAGGGCTTTGGTTGCACGATTATGGATTTGGATTTGGATTTTGGATTGTGAAATCCTAGGATTCCATAATTTTGTGTTTGGTTGCAGGATTTGGATTTCTAGGATTCCTTTGTTTTTTATGGGGGGGCCACCACAAAAGAAAGATTCTTGAATCCTAAAAATTTCTAAGGATTTTCAAGGATTTGGCACTATTCATCGTACTTTTAGATGGGGCCCATATACTTTATTTATTTAATAATCATCTCTCTATCCATCTCTCTAAAATCCTCAAATCCAAATTCCACTTTTTTTCCACCAACCAAACAAAGATTACAAGGATCTACAAATCCAATACTAGGAATCCAAAACCAACCAAACAACAAATTACCAAATCCAGAAATTTCAACTGTACTATTTTGGAATCCAAATTCCATAATCCTGCAACCAAACAGCCCCTAAAGGATAAGTCTCCACATGAGTGGAGGAAGGCTCCAATGAGCGGGGGGGCTGCCTCGGCAGGAAATTTTATTTTGTTTCATTTCAAGTTTTATTCGTTTTATTTTAAGTTTCATGAACAAAATTAAGTGTGCCGATTTCGACAAAATTTTGGCAGCATGACCGTCAAATTTATTGATTTTATTGTAACACACGGTCAAATACAGAAAGTTTCGTGTCCACCAAAAAGGAAACCGATATCCGCATTTCAAATTTACCGAAAAGAGAAATACAAATCGAAATCCACATTCCCAAACCACCGAAAGGGAAATACGGATCGAAATCCGTATTTCTGAAAGTTTCCCCAAGCGTCTCTGTTTGGGTCCAAAAATAAATTTTCCACGTATCTTCAAGACTTGGATCTTAAATTACAGCAAAGAGAAAATGTCTTTGCTCCTTTTATTTCGGATTTTGTCACAATTGGATTTCTTAGTGAGGCGTTTCCCCTATGCCTCTTTTCTTTGCTGTTGGGACTTTAATGAGTGGGAAAGGACAAAACAAAGGAATCTCTTCCGACTTTTTTTTTATGCGTAGATTTTGAGACTCAAATTAATTTGCAGTGGGAAAAGGGCAGACTTTTTTTAAACAAATTTTCCTGGTGAAAGAGAAGAAGAACACGGGGAAAGAGCATGTTACCGCACAAAACTCTAGAATTTTTGGGGAGAATCCATTTATTTTTATTTCATTGTTGGGTTGGCTTTATATAGCCTTTATACTTTCATTTAGGACTTTGGGTTTTAACAATTGTTTTTTTGCCTGTTATATTTATTCATTAAAAAAAGAAATTACATTAAACTTATTTATTGTATAATTTTTTTCTTCTCTTGGCATAGAGCTGGTTTCACTTGGGCTCGAACTTAACTCGGGTCCATTTGGACGCTGATTTTGATCCTTTAACTTTTTGACTTTCTGACTTTGGATCTTTTGGGCAAAGGTGTATAAATTTTGATCCCCACAGAATTCGAGCGATAAACAACAACAGTAATAACTATCCATCATGTACAACTCGTATACCGCTATCCTGACATATGTAGTATATAATCTATAAGACGCGACAATGCACAATCATTAACAGTCTATAACACATATATAGCACGCATCCATATATAATCATTTAAAAGTACTTGTACGGTGTATATATCACGACATATGTAGTGGGCGTTAATTTGTAAAACAGTATAACCATTTCATTAAAATATACGTCACGTATTTTGAAAATAATTGCAAATATCGATACATGAAAACAATATCTCAGGTACCGTCTCTTGACCAATTCTGTTCCAAAACTATATAGTTTAATACATCTCATTCTTGGCATGGTATCCATAACGAAACCTCGATCTCCCAATCACTCATGAATCAATCACTCATGAATTGATCACATATAATTTCAATCGCTCACATATTGATCATATCTTGTATCCGTGATTGGTTCTCCTCCTCTTCGATATCGGATATCAACAAACCAGCCCACCATATATCCGTAATCAGTTCTCCTCCTCCTTGATATCAGATAACAACAAACCATAAAATACATAGATACTCATGGTGTATCATCATTATTTAAGGGTAAACCAAAATTTGCAACATAACCAAGTTTATAAATTAACACCACGCGGTTTCTCTAATCTCATGGAAAACACGACACAAACTAATATCATAACATTAACATTAACGTAAAAGAATAATATAAAAGTAGCACAAACTGATAATACAATCATAACGTGAACGGATAACAAGTAAAGCACGCGTAGCATAAATGAATAATAAGCAAAGCAAGCACAGCGTAAACGAATAATAAGCAAAGCAAACACATCGTAAATGAATAATAAGTAAAGAAAGTATAGCGCGAACGAAACCTTTCTGGGCTGAAATCAAGGTTTCTGCACAGGGGTATTTTCTATTTAAATAAATATGTCTTTAATACGCATACAGTGAGAATTGAACTTGGGATGCTCTTATATCATGTGAAATGTCCCTTCCACTGCACCACAACTCCAAAGTTATGATGATGGATGAGTGATTTGTTTTTATATTCTAACGATAACGTTTTTTGATCGTATCTTTCTGACCATCCATGCTACAAAATGATGATTGTTCAATTTAGTTCTAAATCATGTTCTACGGAGAGTTTTTCTGTTAGGGTTTTGGTCCATGAGGATAAGGGTGTTCATGCTCGTAAATTGCTGAAGGATACAGAGTGCTATTCGATAAACTAGAGAGCTAGGGTGTGCCCACAGGCGCAATGGGATTGTGAGAAGGAAAAAGAAACATCAACTCCCTCCCAAAATGAGGAACTTCTATGAATGTCACAGCATATGCTGCGATTTAACACAAATTTGGCATCAATGAGCAAACCCCTTTCCTTCTCGGAAAGAGTGCACGGGTTCGAACCAAGTGAAGGCAGCGGGCACAATTTAATGCTTTTGGAGCAAATTCGTGGGTCCCTTACGTGCGTGTGTATTGTGTGCTTGTGTGTAACGTGTGTGTGGGTGTGTCTGTGTGCATATGTTAGGGCTTACGGGTCATTGCCAAAAAAAATAGCATTAGACCATCATTCATTTTTACTAATATAGCTAGAAGTCTTTTACATAAAATCATTAATCAACAAAATAAAAAAAATAGAAAAAATAATAAAATTTAAATAGTCAAAAATGAGAATTGAAGATATCCAACTCATCCACCACAAAGGACAAAAATAAGAAATTGAAAAGTCAGCAATCTTATCTCTCTCTCTCTTTCATTTTCATTACACATTCTCTCTAATACTCCAATTGAAAAAAAAGGGTTTTATACTTTTACTCCTCCCAAAACAAAACACAGAAAATTACTTTTTAACCCAAAACTTGGAATTTACCTTTTAACCCAAAAACAAACAAACCAATAAGCTACATCATTTTACCCTTTTACGATTTCTGTCAGAAAAAAAACCCTGTTAACTTTAACTCTAATTTTTACCATAGATTTTACGTTTACCATTTACCCGAAGACAACAAGACTGCAAAAGTATTCAATTTTTTCATAACCAGAGAAAGATGTTAAATATGCTCTTGATTTCATGACCGATTTTGAGAAAGATGCAGCAGAAGTCTAAACCTTAATTTTAATTTGAGAAAGAAATTGCGTATTTCCAAATAAGAAGTGGAGTTGGGATATTTTAAAGAAAAACCTGATTTTATACCGTTAAAAGTTGATGCAAATAAAGGGGTAAAATGATTTATCTTATTAGTTTTGGGGGTAAAACGTACATACCAAGTTTTTGGGTAGAAAAGAATTTACTATGTTTTAGGGGGGCTATAAGTAAAAAAAAACCAAAAAGGATATACCTTAAAAATTTATACATAAACCCTTATATTTTTGTTATATTTTATAACTCATAAATTTCTTAACTTTAATTTTACCATCAACCCTATTCATTAAATTTAAATTTAGAAGGACCATAGACATCTTTAGAAATTTTTACGTAACACACTAAATGAAAAGTTTTACATACGTCTTTAATGATGCATATATTGTTTCCATAACTTACAAATGTGCATTAGGTGCGAAACAACAGTAGAATCAATTCCAAAGTATGAACAGTGTTGCAACGCTTTGAAATTGTCATTAACTATAGACGCGTGATCACAGTCTTATAGACTTTTGCAAAATGCAGACCAAAGCACCACCAGGCTGTAATTGTTTGACTCTGCGATGAGATGAGATGGCATCTTCCTCTACTCCTCATCATGTGGGGATCGAAAGCTGCCACATTTTAATAATAGGATAAAAATTACTAATAATAAGCTGAATTACTTAAATTAATACATATATATCCTGCAGATGAGGAGAATATTTATTTCAAATATTTATAAAAACACGTAAAATTCGCTCTCAATTGTCTTATACGTTTCCCATGTGGTGGGTGGATGTGGACGCATTGACGATATCAATCTATTATTACTTTATTTATTATAGGATGTTTAGGATTCATTTTATTGAGATCTTACGGTATATTTTAGAAGAAATTTTATACTTGCTGATCGGTTCATTAGTTACGTCGTAAACATTCAAATGTTAACATGTGGCTCTAAATGGCCACATAAGCCAACAGGAGAAAGTAGATTGAGAATATTTGTTAAGATAAGAATCTAAGTTTTTTTTAAAGAAGTTGATGATTTCTATCTCTTATCTTTAGTCAATTTTCTCTCTCTCCTCCCATAATTAATTTTCTCTTTAGTAGGTCATCTTTTTTTAAAAAATCTCTATCTATTAAGAAAACAAAACTGAACAAAAAAATAATTTAAGAGATTAAAAATGCCTATACAAACGTTTTGATCCCCTGAAAGCAATCTTAAATCCGAGAGAGAGAAAAAGAGAGAGAGAACTTATAAATTTAGAATGCATTAAAGAAATGTCTTGATCTCTTAAAAGCTATAATCTAAGATTGAAAATAAAAAAAAAACAACTTAAAATTTTCTTCTTCAAAAATATAGATCCAAACAGATATTTATGATCATGAAATATACTAAGTTAATAAATTCAAGATCATGATAAATATACACATCTGAAGTTATTAACGAATCCAAAATATTTTTATGGTCGGTGTTCTGAACTTTGTGAGAATAACGGCATTCAAAGAGAGATAAAATTAAGTTGACTTTCATATTCCTTAAATACATAACTAATTCTTACATGAATATTGCACTTTGAATGTCGAAAGAATAATAATTTAAGTCTTTTGAAATTCAGTTTATTCGAATTACGACAACACTCTCAATTGTTAAAAAAGTTATCAAAACAAAAAGCAAATTGACAAATATTGAGAAAATAGAGTCCAATAAAAATTCATTATATCGAAAAATAAAGATGAAAGCTTTTCTTCATTTTAACATATATATGAATTTGAGAAAGTAGGTGATAACATTAGATTAAAGTAAATGAAATATTAAAGACAATTAAGTTTATATTTGTTTTATGTTTTCAAAGGATCAAGGCATTTTTTTGATGGATTCTAAATCTATTAGCCTTTTTTTTCTTTTGTTCTCCATCAGATTTGATATATAGCTTTTAAGGATCAAGGCATTTCGTTTATGCATTCTAAATTTACAAGTTAATTTTTATTCTCTTTTTCCTCCTCAAATTTGATATAGCTTTCAAGGTATCAATGCATTTCTTTTATGCATTTTTAATTTCTAAATATCTTTTTAATTTATTCTAGTTTTCTTAATTGCCGGGAAAAAAAAGGATTTGTGAAAGATTATATTGAAAGAGATAATTAATTTACCGGAGAGAGAAATCATTAACACCACAGGAGGGAAAGAATCATTAACTTCTAAAAAAAACCTAGATTCTTATCTTAGCACATCTTATCTCTCTACTTTTTTTCTCTTTAACTTATGTGACCATTTGAGTCCACATGCCAATATTTGATTGATTACGACGTAACTAGTTAGCTGATAACTAGTATGTCATAACACCATAAAATTTCTCATATTTTAGAGCTATTAAGCCAAAATATGTCAAATCTCGTGTTTTGTTCATATCAAGCAGACACTCTGAACAAGTCAAAGTTTTCTTAAGAACGTAAATGGTAAACTATATGCATGAGAATTCCAAGACATTAGTTGTAATTAAGATGTAGGTGCCCTTAAAGGCAATTGGTTGTAATTATGATCTACATGTATAGAATTTTCTCATTTGTAATAATTGTATATTATTTGGTTTTTTATTTATTGGTATATCTTTTATTACTATTTATTATTGATTACTAATAAAGTCCGTAAAATAATACTAGACTACAGAATTGTGATGTAGATCACAATACTGAGAGCTGACCAGTCAGTAAGTATATTTTTAAATGTTCCTAGTCGTAAGAGTATCAAAACAAGATACTGATACTCCGGAAGACTAGTGTATACTATACTTACTCATTAAAGAGTAATGGTTGTTCTCATAGTCATTTTGTGTGATGAAATCAGAGTATCGTATGCATGCAGGTGTTTATAAATGCTAATTGCACCGAACGACTCACTTTGAATTTCCAGTTGGTAATTATACATAACTGATAGATAGAAATTCATACAGTGACAACTGGTACACTTAGTCTCCAGATCTGAGATTCACCATAGTATTTTGCATGTGCTAGAGATTACTTTAATTACTACCCAATCACATATCCATTGATACTGTGTATAACAGTAGCGGTTGGGTATGATCGAATACATGTGAAGGTAGTGGGAAATCAACATAGGATTCGTTTCTCCAGTATATGGAGAACGGTGTTCTGTAGTGTGCGATATATCAGTAACCTAAAATCTCTGATCAGAGTACCAGAGATCAAATGATAAGTGGTTATTAGTTGATCTCATGATTACATGATAATATCAACACAATAGTTATTTGAGTTATTAGGATTTGACAGTACTACCAAGCCCTACACCAATAAGAAGCACAAGTAGATGAAGAGACCGGACCGTACGGTAGTTGCCACTGATAAGTATTGATTTGCTTGGATAGTATTTTCCTATTCCAATCCAGTCATCAACGGTTTACCCAGATAGTCTAAACACGTAGCTATCGTTCTTATAGACTTGTGAATTTTACTACTTACAGAATTAATTCAAATTGTTCGAATTAATTATTCACTGCTGAATTAATGTCGAGCCTCTGGAGTCACACATAGGTGCACTTTTAGTTGCCAAACATAGAACTATAAAACAAGCGAAAGTATATGTTTGATATACAAAAAGAGATTTAATTAAATAAGTATATTTGATATACTATTAATTAAATAAAGGTAAAATTGTCAAATACGATTTGACGTGTTACTCAAGATAATATGTGATATTAAATGAGTAAATAACATATATATATATATATATATATATATATATATATATATATATATATATATATATAATATTGTTATGCATTTGATATCTATCAAATATTATATGCATATATGTGTGTACGTCAATATGTATTAAGTTATAACTAATTAGTTTGTTTAAGAGATTAAACAAATTAATTAATTATGAGGGTTTAAATAGAAAAAAAACACTATATCCATTTCTATTTGATACAAACCATGAGCACTACTTATTCCCCTCATCCTTTCAAAAGTTTTGGCCTCCCCTCCTTAATTTTGTGACCAAAATTAAAATTTTGATTTTTAATTCTTTTTTTCTTTTATAATTCTCTCTCATTAATTAGATCAACTAACTAATTAATTAGAGTTCACTAATCTTGGAGATTTGTGTGGAGGCAAGTAAGGAGATCATCAAGATGTAATCAAGTCGTCTTGAATGGGTAGGAAACGCTATTACAGCAAACGAAATGCAAATCCGAATTTGCACAAAGGTATTATCTTTTCGAATTAATTAAGGGTTAATTGATTTCATTTATAATTAACCTAATTTATAAACAATAAATTGGTGTTGATGTAAAAATTTTAATTTTCTCTTCCGCTGCGTTTATCAATTTTCACCAACAATTAGCAAGACATTTTCCGTATGGATCACAAAGTATTATATTTCCATAGAAAATTAGGTTCAAATAATTCTAGCTTGAGATATCAAAGAGAAGCGTCAAACTCTTAACAACCTTATCCCTCACTCACCAATAAAAAAATGTCCAGTCATTGATTCTTTGCAATTCCAGAAGTCAATATATATGCAATCCAAGTGCAAATAAAACCTCTGAAGATCTCATTTAAACAAACCCAATAAAAACATCAAGTACTAACATTTTTTTGACGGAAAACATGTGAATCCCAAAACTCTCAAATACCGGCATGACTAATTTAATCAATAACAAAAAAATTTCTATACAACTGCACAGGCACATTAAACTCATAAGAAAATTAGCATAGTTTACTGAAAAAACAAGTGTCTCTTATAATGAGAATGAAACATAACCAATAGGAAAATTAAATCTATGGTTTATATGGAAACAGACGTTGACAAAAAGCAACGTTTGTTCACAAATGGAAGAAAAATAAATAGAGAAAATGGTTTGAAAAGCAACGGGTTTAGGTCTCTTTTCCAAAAAGTTGTAAAAAACTTTCTAAACTTAAAAATTCTTTTGTTTTAATCCCTATAGTGCATTTACTATTGTTTTATACCAACACTGTCTTTTTAGGTATATTTACCTTTTAAAGTACTGTCACGCCCCGCTTCCCAATGAACGGTAATGGTCACGTGATAAACCCGCAACTTATTTATGTTAAGAATGCCATTCCTTAATATAAATATGCTAAGTGTAAATAAACAATTATATATAAAGCAAGAATGATAAAAACGTGAAATTTTCAACAAACTACTTTATTTATATTCATTCCACAGACTTTAATTACATAGATAGATGTTCTAAAAAAGAAAAATACAAATAATAAAAAATGCCTAAACAAGTAGCATACTGAAACTGAAAGAACTGAGCAGGAATCTAAAGGTCGGCTTGGGCTGCGATTTGGTCGTAATCTTCAATAGTCGGGTCTACCTCCTCAACCTCTAAATTATCTGACGAACATTCCAAAGAAACAAAAGTGGTTGGAATGTCCGTCGGTGAACTTGTGCTCGGTAAGTCCCTAAGGAAATATAATGTTTAACGAGTATAAAAATAATGTAAAAGGGCGTGTATAACATTACAGGTGTTATGTGTGTGCGAGTAAACATGAGTATGTGTCTTAACAGGTCCCTATTAGGTATTTTAATTTAATGTCAGTTTAAATGTTAATGTCAACCAATCTCAGAAATATTCTCGAACTCAAGGATATGGTCCCAATAGTAAGGAATCACAGGTCCAAAACAAGTGTTAGCAACGGAACTTCAACCTAATATTGAAGTATTCCAATCCCAAGAGTAGGGTCCAACGGGTTTTGGAAACACATGCCCTCATGATAGATTGCATGTGTTAGTAGATATGGATTCATGAATTAGGGGAATTTCTGAGATTCCGCTGGATTCACACTTGAACTACCCCAACATCATGTAGAGTGTTTTTCGTCGCCCTATTGAGATAGTAATGCGCGCGCTTGTCAGGCATATACAGATTCACCCTATTTAGAGTAGGCAGGGGTTTATTGATTGTGCGGATCCAAATTTCCGACAACCGCGGACTAAGCTGCTGTTAATTACCCCTCTCATTTAGAGCGAGAGAACCTTTGATTAACAAGTCAAACAGATCATGTGAACTCAATATGCAATATGAGCATGTTGTGCGGGGTCCCGCAATCCAGATAGCGGACTGAGGGCCAAGAGAACTAGCAGCCCCTTGCAGGATGTAGAGCAGCGTTCCGTTAGAAATTTTTTCTAACATGAAAGATGATGAGTGTATATATGCCACGTGCGCACTTAGAAAAGTGAACATGTGGCAAAGTGTGTACCCGGTGAGGCACGCATCCGGCCAAGTACGCACTTAGCAAAATGCACACCCGCCGAGATGCTCACCTAGTAAGGTGCGAGATTTTGAAAGGGGCCAAAGGGTTCCGAATGGGCCAAAATGTCCAGTAAGATACGCATTTAGAGAAGTGTGCACCTGGGCTGGTGCGCACTTGGCTCAATGTGCACCCAATGGGGTGCACACCTAGCCAAATGGGCATCTAGCACGGTATGCATCTAGTACAGTACAAGTAGGGTCGAAACCCAATGGAGCAACAATCCAAAAACATAAAGATTTTGACTTTTGGATATAAAAAAGACTCTCTTTTCCTTTTTTGAGGCCTACTAACGTGCACACTTGGATTTAATTTGAAAAAAAAAAAGAAAGGAGGAAGGAGAAAGAGACTTGCGCAAT